>VKKT01000413.1:155766-167346 GCA_008038995.1 Haliotis laevigata
GAACCCGGGTCATCGGCGTGACGAGCGAACGCTTTAACCACTAGGCTACCCCACCGCCCCGACGAGTGACTGAGTTAGTTTAGTCTTAAGCCGTCTTTTAGTAATATTTCAGCAATATCACGTCGGGGTACATCAGAAATGGGATTCACACATTGTACCCATGAGGGGAATCGAACCTAGGTCTTCGGCGTGACGAGCGAACGCTTTGACCACTAGGCTATGCCACCGCCTCCTTTTCATGACCAAGCTCCTAAACGTCGGTTTTAAGAACAATAGTTACAAAAAATAACAAGAATATGGACCAAGATATTTTTACGGATTAAACTTCTTTTTTTAATTTCTCTCACGACGTTTCGAGACCATCCCAGGTCCCTTCATCAGGTGAACTCATAAAAATATCTTGGACATCAATGTACAACTTCTAAATGCCACTGAAAGACATCAAGAATATGGACATTGCTTTGAATGTTGAACGAGTATTGAAACCGAAACAAAAAACGTGAGAAAGGCAAGAACTATGTTTTAGTTAAGCAGTCTGGTTGGCCCGACATTATAAATTCTTGGATGTTCTCAAGATCAAAGAACATGTATTCATAGAAATGATATTTGGTTTGAAAAAGTTTCAAAGCACTGATACCTTCCAGGCTATGGTCCGTATACTTTGTGATTGAAATTAAATTAGTGATTAACATGTTCTCAAGATCAAAGTACATGTATTTATTAAAATAATATTTGGTTTGAAAAAGTTTCAAAGCACTCCTACCTTCCAGGCTATGGTCCGTATACTTTGTGATTGAAATTAAATTAGTGATAAACTTTTGATGCAATTTTTTGAAAATAGATTTATAAAACGTCAATGTCTTCCATGTCGATGTTATGAACCTATGCGATATTGAGACGTGTATTTAAGACACAGATCAAGCTACGTTTATTCCTAGATTTTATAATATCCCAGTTACGTTGAATGAGCTATCGCTATATCGGAGTCATCTCTGAGGATAAACACGCAACATCACCCTTAAGACGTTGTCCGCTTTTAGGTCGATACAACTTTCTCAAATTGAAATGGTGGATTCTGTACCAGACTCTTCAAAATGGAAACACTATTTAGGGAAACACATCCTGGGTTCCAGGAAATGTGTTGTTAGAGGAAATCCTTAAGCCAACTAGATTACTCCTTCAAACCAAGTGACAGGTGACAAACACATGAAAGGTGCGAATGTAACAGTGCAGATGATGTTAGAACCACAAAGGGAGCAGATGTAAAAGAGAAACGTGGCAACACTAGAAATGTTATTCATTTGTGTTGTGTCAGCAGAGATAATTTAATATGCTTGTTTATACCCTTGTAGATTCGGAAGTGGGATGTAAGGGGCCGTTCATAATTTATGGCAAGGTGTGTGTGTGTGTGAGATATGATGATTTTTATGCAGAGGCATGTGAATGACACCCCTTTTCAACCCATCAATGACCCCCTCCCCATAATTTTTATGTACAAAATTGCTGACCCCCACTAGCATATGTGTCCCTAAACGAGAGACCGTGGATAGATGCTCTGTGACTCATTACATATCATATCATCCTGCAGAAAAATTATATTCGCCGACATTCGCCATATGACCAATATACAAATCAATGCTGTCTGGGCTATTGTTAAACGTGTGTTGAACGGTTGCATACTAGTCACAAGCAATGACAATCGAAGGTTTATCGAACTGGAGTTAAATCCCTACAACAAATATTTGAGAATATTACGACATATCTCTCCACCAGAGAAAAGGACAAACACAGCCTCGTGGTACACACAACTGACTGCGTTCATATCAAAATACTGACACGTACGCCAGCTGAGAGACGCGGCACAAGGTAATATTATGCGCCATGCCAGACAACACAGGTCCACACGTGTCACCAGATGTCCATTACGGAAAATGTAGGGTCCCGATCCACAAAACCTGCCACTTTCACCTTCGTTCCATCAGTAGCATCCGCCCCTATCTCTCAGTGGATGCTACCCATGCCTTGGTCAGAGCATTCACAACCTCAAGATTGGAATATTGCAACAGCATATTTTTTGGCATTCCTCAGAAACTCTGTGACAGACTCCAAAAAATCCAAAACACTTCTGCCTGCATCATTTATCGTCTCCCTAAACGCTGCCATATCAAACCAGTACTGAAGGAGCTTCACTGGTTGCCCATCAAAGCCAGGATCGAGCATAAGATACTGTGTCTGACCTACAAAGCCAAGCATGGTCTTGCTCCCCAGTACTTGTCCAACAGTTGTCATCATACTCCAGTTCAGGCAATCTTTGTTCAAACAGCCAGGATCTGCTCACTGTGCCCAGCTTCAGACTGAAGTTTTCGACAGCATTCTTTCACCTATGCAGCCCAAACTCTCTTCCTTATGACCTCAAAACTATTGACAATTTCAACTTGTTAAAACCTACTTCTTCCAGCAGTATCCCCCTTAATGTGCTCTAGCAGTACTTCTGTACATATGTACATACCTGACTCTGTAGCGCCTTGAGCATGTCTGCCGAGGTGGATTGTGTGCGCATATAAATATGCATTATCATTATTATTATTAAAACGTTTGTAGCACTATGACGACATTCGTAAGTTTATGATAAACAAAAGAGTTACGATAGGTCCTTATGTTACGAACACTTTGTGGATCGGGACCAAGGATCTGCTGATATGAGGAGCAATGAACTGTCTGACAGTGACGACAGGCTTTCAACAAAGTTGACCATCCATTCCATTAAGCTGACTCTTACAACCAGCGTATATATTGTTCCGGATCTGTGTTAACGTGGAAATCCCAAGTCTGGACAAGGCAACCCTGTGATTAATATTATGAGCGGCCATGAGCAATGTCTGGCTATGACAGACTGGCATTCACTCATCCCATGGAAGCTGACCACCCAATCCACTACAGTGACCAGTATATAGATTGCTGGGATATCTTCTTGTCCCCCTACCTGATATTGCGAAAAGCTATGTAAACTTAGCTCACTCCCTCTTGTAACCTGGAATTCCCATGAATGACACCATGGCAACTCCACAAAAAACAACAACCCAAACACAGGTAATAGAGAGATTCTTTATTGGGGAATAACCCTGTTTTCCAGATCCATTTAGAAACAAAGGAGGCAAAACCAACTATCTAACAGAACTCCTAGGATTAACATATGCACTATTTTGAAGAGTAGGGAGATACACGCAGTGGCTTCTTGTTGTAACAGTTGACTCTGTTGGCAGATTAGGCATAAAACCACTGAGCTTACGGAAACTATTATGGTTTTCTGTCTATAACATTTTGCAGTGATAACTAATCATGTTAAGTTCTGGGCCTAGATTTTCAAAGCTCTCTTAGCGCTAAGATTGTCATAAGTGCCATACATTAACATTAACTTATGACTATCTTAGCGCTAAGAGAGCTTCGAAAATCTAGGCCCTGGATCAGATATTAGTAATGTAGGTGTGTTTATTAATTGTACATTCATTTCATTATCTCATGACTATGTGATAATTTAGTTGTTGGTGATAAATAGGTAGAATTTCCTGAGTTTTAGGCTATAATATGTTTATGTATACATGTTGATTCTAATCCCAGCGTTAGAGTAGACTGTAAGTTAAACTGAAATATGAACAAAATACATTTTAAGAAGCTGCTGCTGTGTAATACCCCAAATAATAACATGGTACAAAGTAAATGTGTAAAATTAGAACTTCCCTCTGTAATAATTGAGCAAAATCATACGGGGATGAATCCAATTGGTTCCTATTTCAAGGAATGATCAATACACTTGTCAATTATGAAACATGTACTTAATATGTGTTTCCATGGTAGCAACCTCCCACCTCATATATTGGCTGGAACAAAAAAATGACTACTAGCATATTATTTCTTTTGTTTGACAATTTGAAATTTAGTAATGATTTATCTGTAAGCCAAATAATAGCAACAAGGGGCTTAGGTCTTTCTATATTATGGGATCAATTGTAAAATATTACATCATTGTTTCCAATTCGTTGAAACGTCCAAGTACAATGACACTAAACATTGTGTTTGTCTTTACGTAAACTAGAATGTCACTGGGGTATTGACTGATAAACATTTAGAAAGGGACAAATATATTTTCTCCAACCCTAATGCTGTGGATTCATACCAACACCAGCCTGAAGGTTCAAATCTCAACAGTCAGGATGAAGTTTTGACCATCCTTGGTTCTCATGTAACTTAGTTACGACACAATGATGGACATGAGTGATATCGTCCATCTGCAGGCCTGTTTTGGGACTCTTCCAATGGTGAGTGTTGCTTAATGCTGCTATGAATATTTCTCAGAAATTCCTTGGCACCAAGATATAAGGTAAACACCTGAAGAATTGGGACATCACTAAATAACAACAATAAAGCCCTAGATTTGATTCAGTGGAAATGAATGGTGTGGCCATTCTTTGAGGTTTTAAAAGAGTATTTAGACTTTTGAGAAAGGAACAATTTTAAACTACATGAATTCAACCCTTAGAGTGAGCTCAATTTGATCATTTCTTCGATTCAATATGATCTTTTGTTTATTTATTGAATAAAGAGGAAATTCATAAAGAGGAAAGACCTATACTCATTTAAATTTAAAAAATCTAAATAGTCATCAGTTTCAGAATTTCTGTTTGACTGAACATTTCAGTCACTGCTTTAAACTTACAACTGTAATGTTTTTAAAGCATTTTTTTAAGGACTTGAATCCAAATATTATAAAACAAGTGGAAAAATTGATTTTGTCCAGATCTTGTGGAACAAATTAAGTAAGGAAAGAAGGAAACCTCAGCCCAAACAGGAAATTAAATGGTCTCAACAGTAGAAGAGGTGACAATGCAGCTGATATGAGGTCAAGGGTCACAAAGTTATCTGAATGGTCACATGGCTCCAACAACTGATTGTCCAGAGTAGAGTTACATTAGGGACTTGTCAATACATCTAACGGACATAACAAACAAAATGCACCTTCTAAAACAACGACACCCTGTACCTCCCATACTTTACCCCATGTGCTTCCCTCTCAGGGTATGGAAGGAGGACATTTATATATTTTAACACTTAGACGCTCAAATTTGACACACTTCAATATATCAGACAAAAGGACTCACATGTTCAATGCACTGGTTCTTCATACATTGTTTACAGCAAAATCGTTAACAATACACAACCATAAAACATCAATACCACTATACTCCCAAACAATGGAACAAACAAAATACACAGTCAACAACAAAATACATCCAAAACAGATGTTGTATGTTTTGTGACAAGATGGTATATTTAAGGCCAGATTTTGTTCCTAGATTAAAAAAATAAATGAAATGTGAAAACATTTAACTTGCTACTTCATCCAGAAATAGCCCAAAATACTAAACTGTGAAAAAATACTCCATTTCATGTCACTGTAAATAAATTATTTAAAATAACTTGTGGAAATAGTATCATACAAATTACTTAACATGTGGAAAAAATCCAAAATTTCAAAAGAATTAGGCTAGTTATAATTAAAGCTTTTGGATGTGGGAACACTTATGCTTCTATGGCTACTCCAAAACCAAATCATATAAATTATTAGGAACAAAAGTTCCTGACCATCAGAGATTCAAATCTTATTAGTCATGAAATAAAACAACGGTACAAATAAAATGATAAAGCATAAATCTACCTTGTTCTTGTGTACATGACGACTAAAGGTCTGTCTAGGCAAGAGCGACTATGGCAATAATAGTGGGTACAAATAAGGAATAAAACTAAAAAGCCAAATAATATCATTATGCTCTCTAGCAAGATTTAATTATAGACTAAATAAATTCATAAATTTGATCAAATATTATATTACAATCCAAACAAACATGAATGATTATTGTCAAAGGGAACAGTGCCAACAGATATGTAACAGATAAGATACACATTGTCAATACAACACAGGGTCCTGTTTCAGAAAGACATCATCGTGCTATGACTGTCGTAAGTCTATGTTACAGTATTGGAGGTATGACAGTCATAGCGCAATATTAGCATTATTAAACGGGGCCCTAGTTTGTATACACATGTCCTCCAGCACCCAGGAATACACAGGACTGTCTTGTAGTGTTGCCATTATCAACCAATGTGACAAGTGATGGCCTGGTTGTGTCACAGACCGACTGAGCTATCACAATGTTGACCTGTCGTGCAAAACTGACAGTCACATGACAGTGTTACAACAAGGACTTGTCAACATGATCAAATACAGGTTTATGACAAATGGACACTTAAGTTCTTAAATGTCAATATTACTTTGTTGACATGTGCTAACAGGAGTTATTGCCTTGCTGTATCTTCTCTACATATTGCTACAATGTTATGTAAAGGTAAGGCTCACACAGAGTTCATTCGAGTAGGACTCGTTATAGTCTCTTATAAAGACCCTGTAAGAAATACATCCAGTTACAACATACATATTCATACATCCAATTAGATCCAAGTTTTATTCCTGAATTTTTACTTTCTGAAACTGAAGCAAGTCTTTGGGCTTCTTCTTGTTACATTTTATCCAGATTAACAACTGTTTTTTTTCAGTAAAAAGTTTTCCCTTCATAGACTGAATGTTATTTTAGGCATATTTAAATTTTGTAACAAGTGCACAGTCGCATTTCATTGGCTGGTTAAAGACAGACACACGTGACCACTACAGGCCCGATGTATTGACAGATGGTGGAAGACATGTACAAGTACTGACATATTGTTACATGGTGACTTCATGAGAGGAAGAGTATTTTTCGAAAGGTTGTCTGAAAACAGGCAAAACATTCTAAATATGTCATAATTCAATATAAGCACCAACAAAATGTTACACAGTAAGTATACAACACACTGGAATAAGATATGATTATTATGCATATGATTGGTGTATAATTGTGTTTATCACACTGCCATGTGTTGTTCAGTACACATCTCCACTCAATTGTTGCAACAATTACTTGATGACTGGGACAGTTACAGAAGCAGTAAATGGAAACAAACTGACAGATATGAAATCGTATTCCAAGGGGATGCATTATATTCATACATAATGAAATAATGACATTATCAGACAGAAAGCTACAGTATGAACAGTGAATGGTTTTGTCACTTTTGACAATGCTACATCAATAGGAAAATAATGTGTATCTTTCTGTGTGCATAAGAGCACTTATTTCCCACCGTGGCTCCATTCCACAAAGCAATCTTAGCATAAAGACTGCTTAAGTCTATGCTAAAGTATGTGAATTATGATAATCTTTGTGCTGTGATTGGTTTGAGGAATGTGGCCATGGTATTCCCAAAGACGAAAGAAGAATGGAATGAATGATTTTGTATCAACTATCTGCATGTTTCACAAGTCTAGCAGTCACTGTGAATGAAGTAAACAATTATCACATAATATAAGCAATATTTGTACATTAGGAATGTTAAGAGACGAAAACATATAATCAAATTTTATATTAGATAAACCTACGAAGACTAATAAGGACAGCTCCTACTGAAAGCACAGCCTAACTGGTAGCAGTAGAAACTGACAACTCCTACAGACCTGGCAACTGCCAGTAGCTATGGTATCTTAATAACCAGTAGATATAAGCTATATCCCATGAGGTCCCATAATGTTATCATTATAAGAACTAGTGGACTAAAACCGCTAGCTTCTATTGCTGCTGAATGTTGAGTCACCTTAGAATATTATTCAGGTTACATACTATCAAAATAAAGTGACATCTGATCTGGTTTACCTGTTATATTCGAAGTTGAAAAATAAGAAAATAAAATGAAATTTTGAAAAATAATTTCAACCACATTGTCAACCCTTTTACAAATCTGAGTGAACCTGACTTGACAACAGTGACACAAAACTCATGGCTGTGCTTTGAGCAGGAGTATTCAAATGAATTCAATGTCCATTCCCTTCCAACACTCACAATATACAGTTATGCCCGCAGTCTCTCAGGCGTTACAGATGTCACACTACTCAATTACTGTCTAACTACAACATAAACTGACGTTTCATGTCAACTGTTTCAGACACTAGACTGCAGACAGACGGAAGAGAATGAATGAATTTCCGGTCTGCACTGTGTTGTATCATAAATATATTACTGCCAGAGCTACAGATAACTTTTTGGGTCATTGAGTTATGTACTCACTTGTGTTCATCTTAATTGGGTATCCTAATTTTCCTTTGAGTAACCAAATAAATTGTACCCACCTCACTCAGACTCAATTGGGTATTTTGCCATTTTCCATTAATTGTAAAAACATATTAAAATTTAAATGTTCGTTTACATGTTTGTTCTTTATATGTGATCTCTAATATGAGAAACGATAAGAAAGACTGCAAGTTGCCAAGTTCATGTGCTGAAATAAAACCTCTCAATATACCTCAGTTAGTTTATCTATTTTTGTGTGTACGCATGTAAGATCAAATGTATTGAGTATTTACAAAAATTCAAGCATACTTGTACGCAATAGACCCAATAGGAATTAGGGCTGGGACGATTCACCGATGCATCGATGCATCACAATACATTTAAGTTTGATACAGCTATCGTATCGTGGACTGGTGTATCAATACGAAACGATACACAATGTTTTTTCTAAACAGTATTATCTTAAACATGTTACAGTACTTATTTAGAGAAAAATACGCAAGTATAATGGAGTTACTTGTTTATTACAACAGTGTTATTGTTAAACACAAATACCTTGAAATAAATCATTTTAAATCGCGACATATCGTGACAAAGTGTAACGTCCATGCCCTAATAGGAATTGAGTTTTCAAATAAATATTTGCGTAATTAACGAAGATACGCAGATATGAAGATCTGTACCTCTGTACTTCCCTATGGACTGGGATGTCAGTATCTCTCAATGGTACACAAAACTGATTCTTGTAATACTACAAGTGCATATTTAAATGGAACGATATATCTAACAAACCTTGTCAGAACCTGAAAAGTGTATTTCAAAAGAAGTAAATTTGTATAACGTATTCTGTCTCATTTTGTAAGACCTATACATTTTTAATCATAAAGTTCTCAACATCAACACAGCAACATTTCCAACTCAGAATAATAATCTAACAACAAACTCTTATTGTTTAAAAACTACTTATAACAGGCAACTGAGAAGCTGTTCACAACCAAGTCCTTTGGGGGGTTGTTTTGCTGAATATTTGTTATATTCTGCCAGTCACCCAGTGTTCACGAATGGTGTTTCAAAGTAACAGGACATTGGGTCCTGTAGTTTCAGATGTCTGTCTGACCCATTGAAAATGCACAGGACCCATGGAATAAACTTATACACACACTTCAGATTTAATATTTCTTATAATTGACATTGAAATTTTTAACAAACATAAGATTTATAAACAGCAAACAAGTGTCTCATGTCACATAAAACAACTTCAGTCAAAGTCATTGTGAAATATACAGTCAGACACTGGGGCCGGCGGGTTGTAGACTTCTGTCTCACCGTTGGCGAATCTGCCGCATTTGTCAGAGGGTCAGACGCTATTCGTGAACACTGGTCACCCACTACCTTTGTAGGTAGGTATGGACAACCACACGAGCTAACATCAATAGTCATGTACAGCATCATCCACTATCAACCAGTGTATTATGATGAACAGCCACTTGGGTCAGGTATTGATCATAACAGAATGCCAGTATAATACCCTAGATAAAGTGGGACGAAGGTTGTCATGCAACGAAAGGCATCGATTTATCAGATGGATACTGCACAACTGACCAGGATGGAAATGTAATTTGCATCATTGTAAGATCGTTTTACTTCGAAATACGTCAAGCATATCTGAAAATGCACGAGGCACAGAGTCATATCAATGGATATCACCTTAATTGAAATTGGATATAGTGACTTATCAGTTTGGTGAAACCCAAGTGGATATGTAAAATCCTGAAATACCACGGACCCTCTTTTGGTCAAAACTGGAATTTGACAACTGGATCCTGGAATGGCTAAGGGAATTAACTCTGCAGAGCAAATAGTGACCCTCAGCTGTGTTATTTCAAATTGATAAGCCAATTTAGAGATACCCTATATATCTACACATGAATATTTTAGCTGATGCTGTATGACATAACACTGACAATCTGTGAAAAATCAGTTGAGCACATTTCCTAAACACATTCACACAACAATATTTCAAAAAATATTTTTCTTTAGTTATGTACAGTAATTACATATGAACATCATACATAAGTAAATACCCAGGAAATCTACATCAGTTATCAACAAACCTGCCAAGTTAATTCATCTGTAGCCATGTGGGTGTGGGTGTTTGTGTGCACGCCTGTGATTGTGTGTTTTGTGCCCATGTGAGTGTATATGTGATATTGTTCATATATTGTGTGAGATGATGTGAGATATTGTGTTTGACTGTATGTGTGTGCATGAGCCATTTTGAACAGTTAAACCATTGGTGTCCACTTAAAGTTAAGTGCTGACCATCACAAGAGGGACAAATTTTGAAACCATCACTACCAGATCCTGCTCTGGCCAAGGGACACAACTCAAAATGGATGCAGTACAAAGACACATGACACTTATGTAAGTGTGCATTGAGTCCATAGTAAGTTACAAATATCACACTCAGCTTGTACAGAAACAGCTGTTCACTTGCTTCATCAATGGCAGACAGGCAAGCAACAATGATCACCCAATGAAAGGTAATAACTGGTTAGGAAAAAATTAATATTCAACATCCATATATTGAGTTTAATACTATCTGAACAGTATATAATAAAAGTACATGTATACTGAAAGATGGGACTTTTCAGAAAGTGTCAATAAATGTAGACTGTTCAATAAAGTAACATTCTTAAAACGATAAACCTCTATTATACACAATTCACAACAGATACAGGCGTGATTATGTTGCCATAGCAACAATGTTCAGGTATTCAATATGAGTGTATATTTCCACTGCAGGGTACAGTGTATGGATTTAAATCATTATGATAAGTCGTCATAACAGTGAAACCTCATTAATATGGGGACGGTTGGTTGCCTAGAGGTTAAAGTGTTTGCTCTTCATGACAAATACTGAGTTCAACTCTCCACATGGGTACAATGTGTGAAGCCCATTTCTGGTGTACCCCACCGTGATGTTGCTGGAATATTGCTATTGCAGTGTAAAACTAAACTCACTCATTAATACAGACAGTGTTTTCCCTTTTAAATGGCTTGGATGAAGTTGTTTATTAATCAACAAATCACAGGTATGCTGTAACAGTCTATGACTTGGACT
Organism: Haliotis laevigata; assembly: GCA_008038995.1. Taxonomy (NCBI): domain Eukaryota; kingdom Metazoa; phylum Mollusca; class Gastropoda; order Lepetellida; family Haliotidae; genus Haliotis; species Haliotis laevigata. The sequence continues at coordinate 167,104 of VKKT01000413.1, forward strand.
AGTCCAAACCCAAAGTCTAACAACTTTGTTTTGATAACACTAAGAAAGACCACCAACATCTTTTGTTTTAATTACAATCTACTGAAAATTATGCCAAGAAATATTTTGGGCTAGTAGGTGAGGTGAAATTGTCGTTTAACGTCGTGCTTGAGAATATTTCACTCATATGACGACGTGCATACGTGTGTATGTGTATATGCGGCTGCTTGTACTAGCCCAGACTTAAGCTGGTTTTATAGTGCT
>VKKT01000413.1:211768-222577 GCA_008038995.1 Haliotis laevigata
CGAACCTGGGTCTTCGGCGTGAAGAGCCAACGCTTTAACCACTAGGCTACCCCACCGCCCCAGACACCATAACAAAGTTTAAAGAAATTACAAAACATATAAAAAAATATATGTTGTTTGTTATCTCACACTGCACTCAGCAACATTCCTGCTTTATGGCAGTAGTCTGTTAATAATCAAGCCTGGTAGCATATACAGAATGAATGCTGTTGGCATTCATCAGCCACCAAAGGTGCTTTTCAATAAGATCCATATTTTGTTTCAATCTGCTTCATGAGGACATTACTTTTTATTGTCAGAAACACTTCATATGTTACTCTAAATACACTTTAAAAACATTCAAGTCCACACAACTTGTGCATCAATATTATTTATTGAGTTACAGACTAATCATTACAAAGTTTATTGTACTACATGTTTTAACGGCCGAGACAACTGTGATGAAGTGATGGGGTGCATCCAGATAGAACAGGACTTTCATTCAACATTGAAAAGCTGTATAAGTTCTATATTTTTCTAGCGGTTTTAATTTAGCCTCCACCCAACAATAAAGAACATATGTCAGATATGAATCAATATAGTTTTGTAATCAGTATAACATTATCACTAAATCATGTTTTTGTTTGAGACAGGTACACTTGCTTCATAAAACAAAGTCAACCACCATTAATTATACATTGCCTCCTTAATATTCAATGTATTTATTTTAAGTTCCTTACAATTGTTAATATCACAATCTAATAAAACCATCTTATTCACCCTGTTGTCCGTACGGAGCAAGGATCACACTAACCTGGTAATATTTGAGCTGGGATAGCTTGAACATATTTCTATCTGCCCAATTGTTTAATATGATGATAACTTATAACTGTATCTAACTTGACAGCCTGAGATTTATTGTATTACAAAAATGTTTCAGTGGAAATAGTTACAGCATTTTGCTTTGAGTCATGGTAACAACATTACCTGGTTAAGAGCTTCCATTTATGACCTGTCAAAGCATGAGGGTGAGAAATTAATGGATGTCAACTTGTACAGTCATCATACAATATCAGGAACAAAAGGTTCCATCCACCTGATAAAGACTAAGCAGGGCTCCAGATAAGGGCCGTATCGGCATATGTACGGATAAAAAATTTGCACGATACGGTAGGAAATAATTTAGAAAACGTAGCACATACGCACCACAGCAAAAGACAGTAAAGGGTAGCCTAGTGGTTAAAGCGTTTGTTTGTCACACCGCAGACCCGGGTTTCGAGTCTCCGCATGATGGGTACAAATCTGGCCATTTCTGGTGTCCCCTGGCGAGATATTGCTGGAATATTGCTAAAATTGGTGTAAAACCAAACTCACTAAATCATGAATTCCCTACACCAAACTGGCAATACAGCTGTTCTTGTATTCAGTTTGCTGCATGTTTGTAAACTACTRTAGTATGTATTCAGTTTGCTGCATGTTTGTAAACTACTCCAGTATGTATTCTGTTTACTGCATGTTTGTAAACTACTCCAGTATGTTTTCTGTTTACTGCATGTTTGTAAACAACTCTAGTATCTATTCTGTTTCCGGCATGTTTGTAAACTACTCCAGTATGTATTCAGTTTGCTGCATGTTTGTAAACTACTCTAGTATGTATTCTGTTTGCTGCATGTTTGTAAACTACTCTAGTATGTATTCTGTTTGCTGCATGTTTGTAAACTACTCAAGTATGTATTCTGTTTACTGCATGTTTGTAAACTACTCTAGTATGTATTCTGTTTCCGGCATGTTTGTTAACTACTCCAGTATGTATTCAGTTTGCTGCATGTTTCTAAACTACTCTAGTATGTATTCTGTTTACTGCATGTTTGTAAACTACTCTAGTATGTATTCTGTTTGCTGCATGTTTGTAAACTACTCCAGTATTTATTCTGTTTGCTGTATGTTTGTAAACTACTCCCGCATGTATTCTGTTTGCTGTATGTTTGTAAACTACTCTAGTATGTATTCTGTTTGCTGCATGTTTGTAAACTACTCTAGTATGTATTCAGTTTGCTGCATGTTTGTAAACTACTCTAGTATGTATTCTGTTTGCTGTATGTTTGGAAACTACTCTGGTATGTATTCTGTTTGCTGCATGTTTGTAAACTACTCTAGTATGTATTCTGTTTGCTGCATGTTTGTAAACTACTCTAGTATGTATTCTGTTTGCTGCATGTTTGTAAACTACTCCAGTATGTATTCAGTTTGCTGCATGTTTGTAAACTACTCCAGTATGTATTTATGGGGAACAGCAACCTTCAAGACGAGCTTGTTATGTTTGAGTTGCCAGTACTCCTGTAAATGAACATAATATAACAGGGATAGAAATACTTTTATTCTAAGTGTGCCTTAGGGCACCAGGCAAATATTTTAAATGTGCCTTTCAGAAATCAAGTATGCCCACACGTTTTTAGAATACACAATTTCCTCTTCAGTAACCAAACTATCAGTACTCCCATCACTCTAAAACAAACAGATATTTTTACATCATCCATCATAATTCCAGTGATTTCCTTGGCAATAAGGTCCATAAATGTTTTTGCTTGTTTGTCATTTGCGTAAGTGTTTTGTTTTTGGGATACATTTTTTATCCGTGCCATTTCAATATTTACCGTGCCATGGCACGTTAATATATGGGGTATTTCGAACCCTGTGTAATGAACCCTAAAATGTAGTATTTCATCGGAATCCCCCCAAAACTGTACTTCAATATAATGTGGTACAGGTATTTGTATGCATTGCAATACATTGGGAGTGTTTGACAATATCTCACACATTGACAGTAATGACACAGTACATGCAGATTCAGTTTTCCATATACACAAGTAAATATTACTCTGCATGGTCTATCACCACCTGTTTGCCACCATGAGTACAAAAGATATATCATGACAGCAAAATTATTTCCACATTTTCAATATTCAATTAATATTGCTTTTTGGAAAATACATGCAATAAGTGTTGTTTGAAAAGCATTTGGTAATATACCCAACACTGCAGTCTGAAGTTATTCTTGCCACCTGTAGAACAATTATACTCTCTCATTCAGACAAGCAGGTTAATTTTAAGAGGAATCTCTGCAGGTGGTTATAAGGTTTGAAACTACAAAGAAATCAAAATACAGTCGTGCTTCTGATTGATATGTGTCGTTGACTACAGTTATTGTGTTCGAAATCAATATTTTTGTGCTATCTTTTTGTTTCTGATACCTAGCTTTGGTGAGGTAATAAATGTTATCTTAAGATTAGACTTTCTCAGTCAAGTACAAATTGTACAAATTGGAACCCTTGGTGCCTTAATGAGTGAGATTCCTCACTTGGAAAAGTAGGTGCCTCACACTGAGAGTGTGGGTTTGAATCCCAATGAGACAACCACAAGAAGTACTACAATTTATACCTTACTGAAAAAGTGGAATCCCAAATATAACCCTTGTTACACTTGATCACTTTCTAAAGGGCACTGTGTATTCTGAGCATACAAATATATAGGTGTGCCACTGCCAATTTTTTATAGCTGCCATTGGCATGCATTATTAATTTCGAGTCCACAGTCAGAGAAATCACTTGAATTTGTCGATTCTTGAAGTAGAATCAGTTTGCCCATCGCGGTCAGTTGATTCTACTTTTGCAATCAATATATCCTCATGATTTCTCCATCAAAGAGCTCATTATGACCTCATTGTTTTCAGTGTCAATTGACAATATCAGTCATTTCACTGATGAGTCCACACATCTAGGCATGGATGTAGTTGCTTCCAATCACAATACAGGGTAATTTTAGTGGATAATATTACAAAACAAGATCTCATTCAGAGACTAAAAGTTTAGATGTTAAAAGTACTACACTGTCAATATTTAGCAAAATTCTGCCACTCCTGTTGACTTCCATGTTATTTCAGTGTAGAAATATACAATACACAGGATTACTTGTGAATATGAACAATTTGACACAAAGATCAACTTATCATGATTGTGCTAATTGTAATCACTAATTGATATAACAAGTCTATAACACTATAATGTAAACATGGTAAATGTAGCAGAGATGACCTTGCTATGCTGAAAATACATTTAGTGATTGGAAGAATGGAAGACTGACAACAATTTATCATGAAGGGGAGCTCTTATCTTTCAAATTCATGATTTTGTGTAGAGACCTCTTGAGTCATGAGATAATAGTGATCGCCAAAGAAGCCAATATTCATCCTTAAAACTGCAGCATAAGTCAGTACAAATTCCGAATTTGGAGCAAAAGGACTATTTCATATAGTAATGACTAATGATGTTTGTGAAGGTAAAGACATTTTTCACTGATAAAAGAATTGACTTTTCACATTTCAGGTTATATAAATATGGGCACACTTTGCATAAATCTGCTATGCTAATTCACAGACTGGTTTTTACATTCACTACTCCATAAAAACATATTGGTGGTAATTTTTAGAAATAAACATTGCAAAATCAATTTCACCAACTACATATTCAATAACTAAAACAAACAAAACATTAAACAATGCAATGAACTAAATGAAGTGGTTCAGAGCAATAAAGCTACAACATCCTGCTCATTCTCTTTACGTCTTAGTTAGTGTGGGATAAATCATTTTTCAATTTAGGGAAACAAATGCAAAACAACCCTCTAAATTAGCCAAACAATCACCATGGAATCACTTGCAATATATTTTTAACACCACCAATAAAGAAGCCTAAATGCTGAACCTAACATTATTGCATTCAGTAAAATTCTTCTAAATTTATGAAAATAAAAGCGTACCATAACTCCTTATTTTAAAGAAGAAATAGCGTAGCATCTCCACCCCCTTTTAAAATGACTGTCATGTGCACATTTCGGAATCGCAGATGAATCCGTGTTGTTGATGTAAAATCAATAGACATTCCAGGGCAAAGACTCAATAGTCATCAATGGTCATGTGCCAAAGTGAAGCCTGTGTACTGGTTTCAATAATTAACACAAAACAGTGCCATGGCGATTCTAATCACGATAACACCTAACAGTACAAGTCAACATTGTTTAGACCTATTTCGCTTCTCCAGAACTAAAAGAAGTTCATATTAAATTAACAATAATGACTTTATTTATATTCCTTTTCCATGTCACACAGTGAAACGATTTCATAAAAGTAAAAACACATAAACTGAGAGTATCAGCTGCAAATAAGATTCTCCATTTCGCAATACAGACACCGGCACGGGCAGCTAGCAGACGATATGCCTGAACCGGTACCTTCATGCAACAGGATTCATCTCGATGATGCACCGTCGAAGAAAAGCAGATTACTTACCGACAGCCACGAGAAAGAGTTTGTAGACAATGCCCCATGAGTTTCCATTTTCCTTCTCCCTCTCTCTTGACTCAGAAGACCTGTTGTACTTGCTTTTACCATGCTTAAACGAACTACGATGATCGCCGGTAGATCCTTGCCGTCGATTCCCCGCCATCTTGAAACGTCTAATAATGTATATACTATTTTCCTTGAGAAATATTTTACTATCTCGTCCATAAAAAAAGAAATACAACCAGACTTCACAGATGCTATTAGCTGTATTGAAAAGGATACGATTTTGTTTCAGTGTCACCAACAAATTCTACAAGTTCTATGTTGACTGAGCATCAAAGAATAATAAAATGTCATCATAGCATACCTCGTTGACTAGTCGCGAACAGACATGGGTGGGTTACTTCCCTTGTAACCGGTTTATATGTTGACACAATATAGTTCTCTGCTATCACCTTTTCAGTGTTAAATGACTGTATTGTAAAACCCGTCTTTCAGCCACTCTCCCTGCCGCTTGGTGACAACAATGAAACCCAGCTGTGCAGTATATTTGCTGACTTTGCTCTACCGTTAGAACAGAGCAGAACATTATATTACCTTCAAGCCCCTATCCGTGGCATATAAAGCTCAATGTATAATATTATTCAACAAAATGCATGGTGGAAGGACATTCGGTTATATTAACGTCCATACTAACTCAAAAATATCGTTTAAAGGATAGAGGAAAGAATTTGTTTATCTAGAGGGATGGCAGCTTAGCTTAAGGAAAGAAAAAGGTTTACAGTACAGATTTGTTCTTACTATGAAAAAGAGTACCAAGGTGAATGAATATAAAAGTATGGCATTTTTCTATATTCGCTAAAGTAATCGCAACTCAAAAGTGCATGGTATTCGTCATCAACACAGTTTTTCTCACACAGGTTACGGGTTCGTTCCATTAAGGGTATATTATTCAATATGCCTAGTTCAACTGTAGGGGCGGTGGGATAGAAAGTGATTAAAGCGTTCGCTCGTCACGCCGAAGACCCGGGTTCGATTCCTCAGGTGGGTATAATGTGTGAAGAGCATTTCTGGTGTCTCCCGCTGTGATATTGCTGGAATATTGCTAAAAGCGGTGTAAAACTAAACCCACTCACTCACTCAACTGGTAATCTGTGACATGATGTCCTAAATTCAATAAATGTATATCACTGGCTTTTTAGGGAGCTTACTAAGCTACTGTTCAAATGAGTGCTCGGAGATAAGGATTAACTCACAGAGAAAAATTGGTAAAATTGGGAGGGTGTGGAGACATTGATCTTATAGGAACTCTTGTATCCTATTTTACTCCAGTTTTATGTAACATTTAAATAATAAACAGTTCCAAGTCTTTAAATGCTTCAAATTGGGAATTCAGACTTTAATGCGATCCATGTATATTTAGAATCATTGCACAATGTTTATTTACGTTTACAGACGTACATATATAATTATTAAACGCAAGAGATATATGAATACACAATATATTTACCTGTTTCTGTTTTCAACAACTGCGATAGAAATTGCAAGCATTTGTGATGGGTGTTAATTGGCATTATATAACAATAGCTGACCCCTCGTTGATTACCAAATTATGCGAAGCCAACCAAGAATATGTAGTGACTGTAACAACCTGCTAATGAGGAGGTGATAGTGATTTATTGAATGTAAGGGGCGGTGGGGTAGCCTAGTGGTTAAAGCGTCCGCTCGTCACGTTGAAGACCCGGGTTCGATTCCCCACCGAAGCGTGTTAAATAACATGCAAATTCAGAGAAGTGAACGATCTGCCTCTGCTACTATTACATGCGGCAATATTCTGTGAATGTGTATGTTTAGCATTAACACCGACTGAAACATATACACATAATTTCAAATACAATATTCCGTGTGGAAAACACTATATCGATCAATGCGAAAATATGGATAGTAACGAAAGCGTGTATTTCGTTTTAAGATCAAGGCATTTATCTCATTTGATTTTTATGAAAAAAGCTTTGGTAAATTGTCAAATCTATTAACAAAATCAGTGTTTGATTAAAATATACTACGGGTCGAGTGTTGCCATATTTGGAAGTTTCCGGACAGTATCCTAGCGACGGTGTAGTTTACAGTCGTTCGGAAACATGGCGGCCTCCACATGAAAACAAGCACCTGCTCTCCGTGGTCGCTTAGTTTAGTTGGCATTATTGCTAATCAAAAACACAACAGCAGATTGTGATATCTTTTTCTCTTGAGCGGAAGGTTGAGAGCGAGTAAGAAGACACAATGGCAGAGGTTTTAGAGGCAGGGCTTGTTTTGTCAGACTCGAATTTTAGAGCAAGACCGAACTTTAGAACATATTTGTCTTCAGATGCCAGTTTAGGTGGCAATGCTGTTAGGCAAATTGAAGAAAAAAGACGAGTCCGACAAATGAAATTTCCAAGCCTCAGGGGTAAGCGTGATTACGATTCCTTCCAGGAGAGTACAAAAGAAAATGGAGCATTTAAAAAATGGAATGATGATGGTGACTTTCGAGCACCTGCTCCTTATAGAAGCTGTGACAACATCTTGGACCCTGTGTCTGGCTTTGTGAGTGTAGGAGGTGACGTTGATAGGAATACTGGACACACTCAAATACGATCACTTGTTCAGCTCAACGACACACCAAATTCAGGTACACCGAAAGGGAAGAATTCTGATCGAGTCAGTGAGCCAGCAGCCCCTCCCGAGCTTCGGAGATCTCATACATATGCACCCGGTGCCCCCACACCGTGGAACAGTAGGAAAATATCTGATGCTTGGATACGATCTCAGCTTGGAGGTAAACCATTGTTTTTGTTGGACCAGATATAACTGCAACCTTTAGGCAATAAACATATTTGATTATGTCATGTACATAATTCCTATCATAAGTCCAAACACAAATCTGCAGTGGATAATTTTCATGAAATTTAGATGATAACTTCAATGTAATAGATATAACATGAACATGACTGCTGTTTTTAGGATGGACTAGTGATTATGACCCCAGGAAAACACCCCCAGAGGAACTTCGGTCAAAGGTATTTATTACATAAGTAGACATGATAGTTTAAGACATAATCTAACTAAACTACAGTTTAACATAATTGATTAAACCGCAGTTTTATTTAAGAATATAAAAAAGTGACAGCTTTAAATAAAAACATAGTAACACCTAAAGTTATATTTGTCAATATTATGATATATGAAATACGTTAGAACTTTTGTCTTAGAGTTTGTTGCTGTTGATTGTTTTTCAGTCGATGTTTGTAGCCAAGCCTCCATCAGAACTCAGTAAAGGGGGCAGAGACCACCTGGCTCTTAGGTACATGTATGGATCTTCCACTCAGAGGTCAGTCAAGCACTTGTTTTACTTCTAGTTACATCATACATTTAATATTTTTATGTTTACAAATTTCAGAAATTGTTGAAGTTTCTCTTTCAAATTTATAAAATACATTTTTCTGTTTTATCTATGTTTTCTTGTCAACCTTGGATCTGTGAGAATAGATTTTATGCCATTGAACAGCATCAGATTGATGTGGTCAGCAGATCTGTAGCCTGAAAGACTGACTGACTGAGTTTGGTTGTTCGTCGCTTTTAGCAATATTCCAGCAACATCATGGCGAGGGAAACCAGAAATGGGCTTCACACAATGTACCCATGTGGGTATTCGAACCCGGGTCATCGGCATGACGAGCCAACGCTTTAGCCACTAGGCTACCCCACCGCCCCGTAACCTGAAAGAATACATTTGCACAATGTATAGGAAATCTGTTGTTTTTTTCAATTGATCAGAATGTTCAGTTGCAAATTGCTTGCATGTTCTTTTCAAATTGACAATAAATTTTTATCATTCCTTTAATCATTCATATGCAACAGTCTTATGTCCTTTTCAGTCTGTTCAGAAAATGTATGAGTCTTCTTTTATTATGAGTTGATTTAAATGTCACCATATTGATTATTGACTGTAATTAACTGAATTGGAACTGATGAAAAAAATTTATGCATAGACTTGCTAAATTGCTATAGTTGCTAAATTGATGGCTTTGTATTTTCAGAGGCTATGAGGAGCTACCTTGGGACTCCATGCTGGCCCCCAAGATGTGGCAACCTGTCTCCGCCATGGAGCACAAACCAGACATGATCTCACAGCGATGGAGCTTGAAGAAATACGATCCTGCAGCTCAAGAGTGGCAGGTGGGAGATTAATAGGATGTGTATTAGGTGTGTATCAGTGGTTGTGTTTGAACAAGGAGTTGTATTGTACACAACAGGACTGTGCCTAATGCTTATTTTAATGCTACATAGGATTTTTATCTCAGGCCAGACCAATTTGATGACCTATGTTACCAGAGCTACAGATAACTGTTTGGGTCATTGAGTTATGTACTCACTTGTGTTCATCTCAATTGGGTATCCTAATTTTCCTTTGAGTTAACCAAATAAATTGTACCCACCTCACCCAAACTCAATTGGGTACCGGGCCATTTTCCATTAATTTTAAAAAATATAATAAATTTTAAATGTTAGTGTTTGTTGTTTATATTTCATCTGTAATATGAGAAACGATAAGAAAGACTGCAAGTTGTCACGTTCATGTCCTGAAATAGAACCTCTCAATATACCTAGTAAGTTATTAAATCTATCCACCGGTACACAAGCTAAGATTTGACATTTTTGTGTGTACGCATCTAAGATCACATCTATTGAGTATTTACAAAATTCTAAGCGTACTTGTACGCAATAGACTTAATAGGAATTGAGTTTTCAAATAAATAGTTACGTAATTTACGCTGATACGCATGTTATCTGTACCTCTGTGTGACTGAATTTTCCCTAAATTTCTTTAAATTTAAATCACTTTGCAAATTGCAAAATCAAATACTAAATCTTCACTTACTCATGCTCACCATATTTTCCTGAAAATAATTATTATTATAGGATATTTCTATAGTGCACATATGCATGCAACTAGTTCATGCTCAAGGCGCTGGTAATTTGTGTTCTGAGAACACATTTCTCTTTGGTAATAGGGAACAAGCTGATCTGTGAAACAAGAAGTTACATTGGTGATCTTGATTCAAACTTTGATACTCAGGAAGTGTTTATTTGAATATACATGACATTGTGCAATTCAACCAAGTTTAGACAACCTGATTAGTACAAGTCGTTACTTTCAGATCATATCCCTGGATGCAACAAGGGAGACAAGTCTGTTAACACTATCATGGGAAATGATAAAGTATGTCATTATATTCTTGCATATTTTGTTGCTAGGCAACCGGTCGAGGCTGGGACATGTTCCAGATGAGGAGAGGATATTACAAGGAGGAACCATATGTATTGTAAGTGTTCAACTTGATGAAAGGAATTATATGTCATGGAATTACAGTGGTGGATCCAGGTTCTGTCACTGTGTAGTGGTGGATCCAGGTTCTGTCACTGTGTAGTGGTGGATCCAGGTTCTGTCA
>VKKT01000414.1:1129-22256 GCA_008038995.1 Haliotis laevigata
TTTTGACAGAACCAATGATTCTTATTAAATTGAAAAGGAGCCCCAGTGAGATGGGAGAAACCTCATAAAAGCTAGACTTGCTTCACTTTAGAGCTTTAGCATTGCAGAACGAACTGAGCTGAAGGGAAAGTAATGTAGTTCAAGGACTGTGAAAGAGACTAGGATTGGTAAACAGAGGGTCTGGTGTCGTTTAGGGTGAGAGTGTGTTGGGTAGTATGCGTTGGGTCAAATAGGGTTGGGGGTGCGTAATGGCCAACGTAATGGAGCTGATCAAGTTTGTTTGGGGATGGGGTCAGTTGAGTAGATGATGTCGTTGCGAGGGTGTGAACAGGGCACAGGCATTACTTGGAGCAGGTTGATGGGATTCATGAGAGTGGAGGGTTTAGGAGTGGGATTCGATTTGTTAGTTACGTAAATTCGTTTTACGTAATAAGCGACTGGACATTTCTTCAAGTCATCAATCTCTGAGATACAGTTAAATGTTATACTTGCAATCCTTCTTGTCCATATTTTCAACAGAGCCCAGTGCACGTGCCTAAATTTAAAACGTTAATCAATTCAGTATTGTCCCCACCAGGTGATGTACATGTATTATCTGCTTGGGTTCCGAATCCTCGCCCAAAATGACAACAGCAGTCCAGAAGATATCCTTGGTGATAAAAAGACGGACCAGTCCGGGGAAAAGGCCAGACTGACAGCAACACAACTGCGCAGGCGTAGAAGATGTGCGCACTTCACTAGAAGTGTGATCTTTAACAATGTTAGCGAAGATGTCCAGACGAAGGTGGGACCCTTTCACGGTTGTCATGGATACGGTAGCAACAAAATGTCTAAAATAATTCTATTTGTAAAATATTGAGTACCCTTGCACTGTAAATACATCGTTTCCCATTTCAGTGAGTGTATAGGTGTTCCAGGAATCACGAACCTTGTATGAAGTGTGCAAAATAGCCAGTGGCCCGGTAGCCCGTGACCAGTAACAATCCAGTCAGGCCAGTAAATCCCCACAGTCACTGGCCCGACTGGCTAGTGCATTTTCATGGGGTCATTTTGTAAATATATCACTCTCCCCGACTTATAAGTTATAATACACTTGTAAATTATGCAAGATTATGGCCGGATATAAATGTTCATCATATTAGCACCTTAGTGATGAAACCCGTGCCTACATTCAAATTTCGGACTAGTGAATTATTTTGTGGGCAAGTAACTTTCAGGCATAGCTAGCCCAACTGGCTAGCAAAATTTGGACTATTTTGTACACTGCCTGTATGAGAGTATAATGCCCACTTCATGACCTGTAGGCAGAGAATACATTTATCCTGGCTCTGGACGGTGATGTGGACTTCCGGCCGGACGCTGTCCGACTGTTGGTGGACAGGATGACCAAGAACAAGAAGGTCGGGGCGGCGTGTGGTCGAATACATCCGACTGGGTCCGGTAAGCATTCACTGCCATCAGAAACGGCAGGAATAAATGTGCACTTCATCCACAGTAACATGTCGATTGTAGATTCCACGTTATCAGTCCTCAATGTTTTCTGTGTTTCTTTTCAGTGGTTTCTTAGGTAAAAAGCATCATAGGCACTTCCATTTCTGACTCGAACAGTTTCTTTGAATAAATTTAAACAAAGAGTTATTCCTAACTTAAACCTTCTTCTTGTTAGGTCCTATGATCTGGTACCAGATGTTTGAGTACGCTATCGGTCACTGGCTGCAGAAGTCCACGGAGCACGTGTTTGGGTGTGTCCTATGTGCACCTGGATGCTTCACGCTGTTCCGGGGGTCGTCCCTCATGGATGACAACATGGCAAGAACATACGCCAAAAGGGCCACCCAGGCGGGTCACTACGTACAGTACGATCAGGGTAAGGAATCTACCACAGCCATTGTCACCTGTCACATTACTCTTTATATTTGGGGAATCGAACATGGTTCTGTAGCTTGACAAGCGGACACTGTGACATGTTGGCTATTTTGCTGGCCAGTAACATCAGATAGGGGTTTAATAGAGTCGCTGTTATCTACCGGAACATATATGTATGAACATGATTATTATTGTTATTAACATATTTCGGCTTTGCAAAAAGTGAAGACTTTCGTTTCGAAAGCAGCATCTCTTGAAACCTATATTCACAGTAAAGAAAAGGATGCGACATAATCTTATCTTTCTATTTTTCAATTGTTGAGCTATTAATGGTATTATAATACTGACTATATCTGCATATGTGAGGATATGAGTTAATCACTTGATCCTAAACATAGTTCATATTTTCAGGCGAGGATCGTTGGCTGAGCACCCTTCTCATTCAGCAAGGTCACAGAATCGACTACTGCGCAGCCGCGGATGCTTTCACGCATGCGCCTGAAACCTTTTCCGAATTCTTCAACCAAAGACGTCGATGGGGTCCTTCAACTTTAGCCAACATCATCGATCTGTTGTCCACGTGGAAGAGTGCTGTCAAGATCAACGACAATCTGAGTTCACCGTACGTGTTCTACCAGGTCGCTCTGCTGGTATCAACAATCCTTGGCCCCGCTACAGTGCTGCTGATGATGGCGGGTGCGTACTCGGTGGTGTTCAAGACGTCCATCCTGCAGTCCCACGTCATATCCCTTGTCCCCGCCGTGCTCTACATCCTGGTCTGCCTGTACACCAAGTCTCATACACAGCTTCTGGTGGGAGCGTTCCTCAGTGCTGTCTATTCCGTAGTCATGACAATCGTTGTCGTAGGCACTGTAAGAACTGCTATAGATGGAACCATTACCAGCCCTAACGTCGTCTTCCTGATAATGCTGTCGTTTATATTTCTCATATCAGCTGTTCTCCATCCTGAAGAGTTTGGGTGCGTGGTGCCAGGGCTCCTGTATTTCATCTGCATCCCCGCGAGTTACCTGGTCCTCAACATCTATTTCTTGTGTAATCTCAACGTGGTGTCCTGGGGAACACGAGAAGCACCACAGAAGAAGACAAAAGAAGATGTTGAAAGGGAGAAAATTGAACAAGAAGAGAAAAAGAATAAAAAGAAAAAGAGTGGCATCCTGGGATGGTTAGGTTTGAAGAACATTATTGGTGAGCTTGGCGAACTGTTCCGACAGATGAGATCAGTCATACATGAATCTTTCAAAATGAATGATGACTCACAAAAGAAGAAGACAGATCAGCTGCTGGAGGAATTGATCCTTGAGATAAGGAAGGATAGAATTGATTCGGGAAGTTCCCAGCAGACCATAACCCAATCTTCTTCATCGACGGGTAGTGTTCATGATTCTGAAGGCTCCGAAGAACACGTGGCATCGATGGCAATCATTCCGGCTTCTAACGAAGTTGTTCCTGAATCTGTACACGGAATCCCGTTGTGGTTGAAGAAAGAAGATCCTGACAATCCCGGCTGGCTTTCTAGTTCAGACATTGGCAGTGGTCCACTGGTTTATCTTGATGAAACAGAAAACATATTCTGGAAGCAGCTAATCAGGAAATATCTCCGACCAATCGTCGATGATAAAGAACACAAAGACAAAATGTCAGCTGATCTCAAATCCTTGAGGGATAACGTTGTGTTTGCGTTCTTCATGGTCACAGCATTATGGGTCGCCTTCTTTCTTCAACTGGAAATTCTTCAAGATGAGCTTAAAGACTATCTGTTTATCAAAATACCTAGGTTAAATTCAGATCGGGAGCCACTAACCTTTCAGCCATTTGGACTTGCCTTTTTTGCCTTTTTCGCAATCTTGATCATGTTCCAGTTTGTCGGTATGCTTCTCCATCGATGGGGAACAGCGCTGCATCTGTTGTCGATTACCAATATTACATTTGGTCAAACCTTTACAGAACAAGACAAAGTAAAGGATATAATAATGAAAGTGGCAGAGCTCCAGAAGATGCGGGATATAGAACACGAACCGGATCCCGACTACGATGAACCTATGCCGGACTACGAGGGAGAGAATGACATGGACAGGTCCTATACCGAGTCAGTTCCCGACCGACCCCCTCCGTCCTACCACACCCAGGATATAACAGTGCCCATCTCCCAGCGGACCAATGGAACGATGAGACAGATTTTCAACCAGCAGGGTCAGCCCACGGGCCGGACACTACAGAGCGTGTTTGAGAAGCGATACCGCAATGAGGTGGTCAGGGGAAGAGGTCTGACCTCCCCGTACGGTCCTCACTCTGTGCTGGAGGTTCCCGAGTATCCAGAACCGGACTACACCAATTACTGATCTTTGTCCTGCGGAAAACACTGCACAGGCTCAACAAATGTTTTCCGGATATCCTAATTTTCATACTAGTATCATTAGACGCGGTTACATGTACTTGAGTGACATTACAAGGTAGAATTCGTTTGGTAAAGGCAGGAATTACGGGATTTGTACTGTAATTAGCTCAGGATGGGAAGGATTTGACCTCGTAAACTTGCAGCAGTCACTCTGCTAAGGAGAAGATGAAAGTCAGAGTGACGTTTAATCCGTGATCCGACTGTGGCAATGACAGGGCAGGCTGCACAGGTAGAGTGACGTGTTGTGTGGTTGAGTGAGTGGTTGGTTGAGTGAGTGAGTGAGTGAGCTAGTGGTTGAGTGAGTGAGTGTAACGAAGGGTGGGTGTTGAGTCAGTTGGTTTCTTGGAAGGCAAGCGGGTTGGCGGACGAGTGAGTGGACGAGTGAGTGAGTGAGTGAGTGAGTTCTACCTCCACACCGATAACGGGTAGCACCAAACACCCACTTCTCGCATTGGACCGAAGACTGTCCAAGCATTTATAAATATGTTAGGGGATGTTCTTAGATATCAACCACAGAACTACAAATGGCATGCATATGAAACAACTAACAAATATACCATCAATTGTAATAATCACTGTAACAAATATAGAAAAGCCTCACTATCATCCAAATCGGTCTGTTAGTATCGTCTTGTCATATATACATTTGTCAAAACCATTAAATCCATCTTTTCCATATTTGATACATCATTGAATTACTTGAATCGAAATGTATATAATAGAATTATGTATGTTTGTATTATGGTCAGCTGGTCATATGTCACCAAAGACTTTGGAGGAAAGAAGTTGAGCAGATTATTTTAATATAATTATGAACAAATATTTGTTTGCTTTGTTAAGGTTTTAGGTGCTTGAAGATCACATACCTATACATACAGGTGTACAAAAGGCAAAGGAACTGAGAGCTACCCAAAGTCCCCGTTGGTTTTCTTCGTTTCCATGTGTTTTTAATGATGTTTTGTTTGAGGGACCATGTTTATGTTACATTGTTGTTCTCACGCATTTCTGTAATTCACTTATGTATCAGCGTAGCTAATTTATTTATTTATTTTGCGAGTATTAATATTTTTTAAGCATTGAACACTATTATGTTTGTTTGGTGTTCACAGGCTGACTGAGCAGTGATTAGTATTTATCCTTGTTCCAAAACAGTTTCGTTTGTAGAGAGTGTATAAGATTTTGTGCTGCTTTTAGCAATATTCCAGCAATATCACGGCGGTAACGCCAGAACTGGGTTCCACACGTTTTGTCCATGGGGAATCGACCTCGGGTTTTCGGCGTGACGAGCGAACGCTTTAACCACCCGTCTACCCACCGCCCTGCATAGTTTTAATACATTCCACAGATGCTTCAATCGCATCTATCTGAGAACGTCGCTTTTATCTTCGTTTGTCATTACACCCCTCGAGATAGGGCATTGTCTGACTGACAGCCCGGGGTCATCTATTGCGTCATTCATTTCACATGTCATCGCCTCTGCTGACGTCATTATCACCCAAAGTGCGATATCTACAATCAGCATCTCGGATGCTTCAAGTGTATATTGCTCGGGGTGATGTAACTTATCTACATCCGTGGGTCTCGTCATCTTGGCGGCAGTGTGCCTGTACTTAATTCTCATGTTATTACATGTTTCGAATACTGAAATAAAGGTTATCAAATTCTGTAATAGGAGTTGGTCATTATGCAGAAGGTTTGTCAATATACACCTGGTTCGTTTTACAAGAGAAACACGTGGTCTCTTTCATAATCTTCTGGTGTATTCATTGGATGTCCACATCGACTCCATTGTTAAGGAATGGGACGAAAAAGAAGCAAACATATTCGAATAAGAATATTTTATTTCAGTTGTGAATAAATTACATTCATACATTTAGAGAACAGCAATATACACACAAAGCCTATAGGAGACGGGTGTAGTCTAAAGTTAGTATACGACATCAAATTACTTAAATTCTATAATTGTCGTTCTAACAGGACTGTATGGTACAGTCCAACATGTTTGTGGGTGTGAGAAAGTCGTATCTATACTGTGCGTGAAGAAAGGAGCTCATGATACATGTTATGTAGGGATCTACAGTCAAATCCCGATGAGTCGAATGCCGGTGTCTCGAATATTATGCATAACTCGAAGTACCTGTCGGTCCCGACCATTCGCTGTTATAGTTGTCTTTTTTTTCCTACCCTCATAGACACACCTATGTTTCGAATACATCGATAAGTCGAATTTATTACTTGGTCCCCAGAGATTCGACTCATCGGGATTTGTCTGTATTTCATATGTATAGTTGTTGAGTATTTACATGTTACATTCACGGTGGGTATTGATAATGTTTTCGGTATCTAATTTCTATTTTATTTGCAAGCGTACAACAGTTTACAGTGTTACATTAAGATACACTATACGAGATGGTATATACAAACGGCATTATCCACTGCAGTGTAGTTTATGTATATGGTACGCCTGTATTCGGTGAGCGAAAAGCCATCTGTAAAGTATCACGCGTCTGGGTCAGGATGACCTACCTCACCCACATTCCACATCTCACCACATAGCCGCCTTCTGTAAACCAGCTGAGGGCAAGCGTCCTGATCGACCCGTTTTTTTTAGCGGGTTGTGTTACAGCACAACGTGGGGTGGTGGGGTAGCCCAATGGTTAATGCGTTCGCTCGTCACGCAGAAGACTCGGGTTCGATTCCCCACATGGGTACAATGTGTGAAGCCCATTTCTGGTATCCCTCGCCGTGATATTGCTGGAATATTGCTAAAATCGGCGTAAAACTAAACTCACTCACTCACTACAGCACACCGTATACGGTAATATTGAAGACCGATGTTCAGCTTGCCTATATAAAGTTCTTCCTGCAATCAGAGGTGGACCAGGCTTTTGAAAATGCAGTGGGAGTATCTTATATATTCATCTGAAAATATTTCTAGAAAAAAATGAAACACAAATGGATCTCGGAAGTAATCTTAATCCGTGAAATATAGGTGTGCACATACGTAAGCGGTGTATAGGAGAAGGCCCTTAGACTAGCCACGATACATTCCTGTCGAGCGTTAACCGGGAAGATCCGGGTTAAAACTGATCTTCAGCAACCCAGTATGCTTGTCATAAGACCGGACCGGGTGGTCAGACTCGCTGACTTGATTGACACATGACATCGTATCCCAGTTGCGTAGATCGATAGTTATGATGTTAATCACTGGATTGTCTGGTGCAAAATATTTCCAGACCGCCGTCAAACAACAAACAAATCAGGTCGATCACTGCAGGCGACATCGATCTGAATTGGAAAGAAATAGATATACTCAAATAACCGTGTTTCCTAAATGTGAAACCCTTTGTTATTAATACTATATTCTCAATAAGAAGGTAGTGTTTATAGTGGGACTGAAAATTATGAGTTGTCAACGCGTTAAATCTCCCGCCAAGTCGACGTCAGCACGTTTCGGGGAAACCCGGAAGTGACCCCAATGCCATTCCCCGAGTTGTGTAAACTGAAAGCAGATAGCTGTAGCGAAGGAAACGAGAACAACTACCATCAACCTTCAACACTGACGACAGCATGGCAGCGGCAGCCGTTCCTGCCGACGCGTCTATCAGCCTTGAAAACGACAGAAAGGTATTGTGTATGCCCCTCCTCTGTCCCTGCCCCAGCGTTCAGGTTACCCGCACCCGGCAGATCACACCCGATATAAGACGGATACAACGATCACTGATATTAGCCATGTATTTATAGCCCAGCATTGTATTAACCCACCAGACACCGACGGGTCTGGTGTTTCTGTTTTCACTGAAAATAGACTTGAAGATTTGCTGACTGCGCCTACGAAATACCGCGCCCCTTGCGTTGTACATAACTCCATGTTTGACCTCTGTCACGTGGTTGGAGTGTTTGACCTCGCCTGCATGTTCAAAGACATGTACATGTATGTTATTCATTCATGACATATCCATCACTTTAATGCCTGTCACAGCACGACCCTTGTTATAACAGTGTCATGACAGCGACCTTTCCCCGTTATACAGCGACTCGGCAATATAGGTTCCTACAAGTGTCAAATACTACAAAAATAGGTTGACGGGTCGCGATATGTGAATCAAGTTTCAGTTTCAAGATATGCGTAATATTCTCCGCCCTTCTTTACTGAGCTGGGTCCTGTGTACAATTAGGTCGCTGGAAATCAATGTTTCAACTGCACAACGCAGTGAAATGACATCGACATCTCTTACGTCACGGTGTCTGTCACTGCTGTTGGTTGTCAACAACAAATGTGGTGACATTTTTTGCTTCAAACACATCCCGTAGTTTGTCGTATATTACCAGAGAATAACGTTATTGAATCTTATTCATAAACGTATGATCTGTTTGTAATGTAACCAATGTTTTTCAGAAGAAACGCATGTGTATTTGTAATGTTTATAATAATCCATTGAACAATATTTTTAAAGTAGATTTAAATAAGATTTTGTTTATTTTTTTCATTTTTCTTCCACATGTTACCAGGTTCAGATCGGCCGAAATATTTAATAAAAAGATACGGTTCTGTATACTTAAAATATTGATTATCATATTATAGTATTGAGCAGCTGATGATAACGAAACATCTGTGATGATGAAACAAAGTTTACTTGGTGATCGTATTTGGAAAGATTTTCAACTCACTGCTAATCTTGGAGAAGACTGTGAAATGAGAAATGGATTATATGTGAACTTTTGACATAATATGTACCTTACTCAAGCTTGCAGTTCCTTTAGACGAAACTCAAGCTTGTGTCTATGACCGAAATTTCAGTGATAGGTATTTACGATCCCTATATGAGCAAACACACCTGAAGATTAGAAGTCGTTTCTATCAACGAAAGGCTGCCGGGTCTCATATATATTTATTGTGTAGAGTAGTATATAGAAGGAATCTCCTCAACTCATAAAAATGATAAAAACCCTTCAGTTTTGAGAAGTGTAAATAGTTCAATGTTGAAGGGAAAGTATAGGGTGGTGGCCCAGAACTATTTCAGCTGTGTTATGTGCGGAGACACAAGTTTTTCTGATATACTTCTGTCACAAAAGGCACGAGCAGAGTGAACTAAACCTCTCAGCTGATTTTATATGAAAGAAATATATAGAAAATATCTATATTATATCCAAAATAAGAACTTACTGGTTCTTAGTCACACTTACTGAATGTTTGTTCAAATCTCTTTATTCCATTACTGAAGAGGCCACGGGCCTATAGTACAAAAAATAGAAACAATACTGAATGTTTGTGCACTGTATATTTAAAAACATATTGAAACTTATTTCAAATGAAATAAGTTTGCAGAGGAGTGTCAGACATTTTTTGTCTCTGAAAATGAATATATTTTCTTTTTGCGGATTTTGATTTTTCCATCAAACTTGTTTTCTTAAATTTTGTGAGTCGTGCCTCGACAGAGAAGGTTAATGTTAACCCGTCTTGCGAACACCGGGTGTCGTCACTGATTTCAGTAATGCTTTCATTAAATTTTCACAGGTGTTTTGCCTCTCGCTCCAAAGGAAGCTGTAGAAAATGGAGACTGTTTATTCTGTGTTGATGCTCTGTGCAGGTTTTTGTTTGTTTTTTTAACGCCGCACTCAGCAGTAATCCACCTATATGGCGACAGTCTGTAAGTAATCTAGTCTGAACCAGACAACCCAGTGATCAACAGCACGAGCATCAAACTATGCAATTGGGGCATGATGACATGTGTCAACCAAGTCAGCGAGTCAGACCACCCGAGTTTAAAAAGTAGAGCTATCAACCTCCCACATTAGACATGACACAATGCTGTGTTATTCTTTTTGGCCACAATGTATTTATAGCGTACAGTGAACCTATCAATAAACCTAGGTTCCTGTAAGGTAATTGTCAGGAACGTCTACAAAACCATTCAACAAGTCACCATTAATTCCCCGACGATTGTTATTCCGCACTAGCTTCTTTGTTGCCATAATCTTTCAAAATTTCCGTCGACAGACAATTTTTCGACATAGTAATATTTCCGTTTCTGTTAATTTGATGTAAAACGAATGTGAATGCTGAGGTAAAATGTGTGTTGATCAGAGTTCGTGTTTTATGTATATAAGGCACGGAGACTGCAGGAGCTCTTCAAAGGTCGTTTCAGTGAAGGGGAGGCCCTCGCCATCATTGTCGACAAGGATGGAGATATCCCAGCAGCAGTCGACTTTATTATGAGAGGTGAGATATGTCGACTTGTCCCTGTGTAGCGGCAGTAACGTCGCCCTGCTGCTTGGAGAGACACGCGACCTGGGCAGTGACGCGTTTTGTATCCCAGGCGAGTATTACAGGAATCGGGGAGATTTTCAAGACGCTTCCTTCAGTTTTAGAGTAACGTTGTCATGGCTGTTCCTGATGTATGGCGTCAAGGTAACAGTATCAACAGATGGTTTAATGTTACAGTTATGGTTGATAGCCAATTGTCATTTTAAAAAGAAAATGTAATATGCCTGAACTGTGAAGAGGTTGCTTAATGATTCTGAAAAATGGGTTGCAGATGTGTATGTGTGTGCGCGCGCGTGCTTTGCAGTGCGTGGTCTCTCTCTCTCTGTGAGTGAGTGGGTGAGTGAGTGAATGAATGATTGAGAAGTATTGGATTTCTAGGGCTTCATCAGTTATGATTTACTTATTTACCTTTCAGGTTCACCTGAACAAATCCGGAAGTTTCTACATAGCCAGAACCAGGTGAGTCAGTATCCACAGTCCAGCTGTACTGGTGTCCCTGTCACGTGATTGGCCTAAGTAGGGGCTGAGTGCCTGTCCTAATATTTCAGAACATGGCAGTCGTTGGTTGTTTGGCTGGTTGTTTAACGCCACACTCAATGTCAACCTTTGTGAATCCCACGTACAAGTGTATCTGTCCTCACAAGCCAAGAATCATTATCTGGGCGAATTTTGCTTTCGAACCCACAGTAGACTAGCATGCCCTAGGGATCCATCAATGTATGCTGGCTGGTTAGTTGGTTTGTTTAACGCCGCACTCAGCAATATTCCAGTTATATGGCGGCGGTCTGTAAATAATCGAGTCTGGACCAGACAATCCAGTGATCAAGGGCCTGATCATCGATCTACGTAATTAGGATACGATGACATGTGTCAACCAAGTCAGCGAGCCAGACCTCCCGATCCCGTTAGTCGCCTCTCACGACAAGCATGGTTTGCTGAAGACCAATTCTAACCCGGATCTTCATGGGTGATTGGTCTGAGTGCATGTCTTCATCCTTCAGAACATAGCGGTCAGTTTCAATAAGAGAGCGAAGACCTTGTAACATACGTCTCTTGAAATTAACCAGCATCTATTTGGTCTCTGAAATTATAGAATTGTGACAGAGGCATGCAAGTACAATTAAAGGCGCCCTGGTGACATTGGACATTCAGAAACTTGCACTTGCTTGACAACGGTGTTAGTACCTACACCAAAACGTCTCGCTCATTGCAATAAAGAAGTTGACTATCCATAGAACTTGGATTTCCTTTAGACTGAGGGACAGTGTCGTAGAGTAAATGATATGTCGTATCGTCAGTATTACAGCAACGCCATCGCTTATCCAGGGTACCATACCTTCTGATATATTTTACTGTGAAACTATACTTGACCTATTCACTCCTATAATTCTGGGGGAAGTCACGTCACAGTCTCCCATCCGACATCTCTCAACGTCGCACGTAATTTATCTCATTAGTAGGTGGTATGTGAATTAACAGCTGTTCTAAATGTTGGTTTGACTGTCACTAATCTGTGATATTTACCCCAGAACCTGTTGCAAGAACTACGAAGGGACACAACCATCCTGTACAAGAACCTGCGGAGTGGCCTCCCCTGCACAGTTCGCCAGTTTGGGTGTGGTCCCTGTGACAATTTCTGGTGGCAGAAAGTTCCCTCCAGGAAGGAGGTAAGTGACTTCGCTTTGACCAGCCACGGAGTAACGAACTACTAACAGAGATGCCAACCTCTACGATTTTATCGTAGCCGCTACGAATTTTAACCTCAAAATAGGACGGCACTAGAAATTCTACGAAATTTCAAGAAAATTCATGAAAATTTGGATATCTAGACAGAAACATATATTTTCGTTGATTAAATACATTTTCGCCAAAAAGAGACGACAAGAAGAAATGTAATGCTGATAATTTGGAAARCTGCTTTTGGAGGTATGTGAAATTAAAGCGTCACTATTGATTTGTGGTATATTATCTTTCTCAGAATCCATTATGATTTTAAGTGTTTAGTTGACTATTAATTGTATGGTCAAACTGCTAATGTTGATCCTTGAAACTACTATTTGCAACTCTTTGGGGTTGGCATCTCTGGTTACCAACTTGTCAACTCAGCTAACAGTTTTGGTCGCAGCCTGAATATTTTATGTTTCCAGTGCCAGTCCGTTGCATCCATTAGCCTTTGGGTGTGTGGTTTAGAATAGTAGCATCTCTGTATCTCTAAAACGAATGTTAACGAGCAGAACCAACTGTCGATTTTCGGAAGGCTATTACAACTCCACCAAAACGGATTGAGTATTGAGTGGATATCTTCGTTGGTTAGGAGTTCATTGGGGCGGTGGGGTAGCCTAGTGGTTAAGGCGTTCGCTTGTCACGCTGAAGACCTGGGTTCAATTCCCCACATGGCCACAATGTGTGAAGTCCATTTCTGGTGTCCCCCGTTGTGATATTGTGGGCTTTTTGCTAAAAGCGGCGTAAAATCAAACCTAATCACTACTCACTCTTTCTTCCTTATTGAAGCCTGTTCCTTGACATGACATCGGGGTGATCATAAAGTCCACTCGTCATTTTCACTGGGAGGTCAAAGGCCACTCCAAATGACGTGACGTGACCTCCGCTTCAATAGTTGTCAGGGCTTAATACAAAAAGGCATAGTTTCATCGATAAGTACAGGACTGGAGTTAAAGTGAAGGAAGTAGAACTGTTATGTTGTGTATTTCTTTTCGATTTAACGTGAACTCGTTACATCTGGATCTTGCAGGTGAGCTCATGCAAGAAGTGTAAAATCAAATATGATCCCGTTCCGAGGGGTCACGAGTGGGGGTGGGCAGAGTTCAAATGTCCCTGCGGCAATGAATTCAAGTAAGTGTGTCCACCTGTTGAATTATTTACTGTAAATATAACATGTAACATGAGTAAATAGCTCACCTGTATTGAGTGTGCTATTTGTACTCTGATGAAACATTGATGAAGATTTCAAGATGATTTTTGTTCGAGGTCATGTCACGACTGGTGACTGTAACGATATGTGGGCTGATGGCGTATCATTTTACCCCGATCGATGCTCATGCTGTCCACCACTGGTTTCCAGGAAAAGCCTCGATTATCCACAGCCCGTCATTTTACAGCTGGAATATTTCTGATAACATTCACTCACTCACTCACTCACCCTGACCAATCGGCTATGATAGCTAAGAGGTACCCAGAGAGGTCCAGTTTTAAGACTGTAATGTAACCTTATACTGAGATCTTTTGTTACTGTTGTCATTTGCGTTGCAATGGTTTTACCATTTTATGTTGCATATTTACCATTCTATTTCAGTGGGTTTGGCCAAATAGGTCAGACTGGTAGTCCCTGCTTCAAGTGCCACACAGTCAGTTTTCCGCTCAAGATTCTGCCCCCTCGTAGGAACAACAGACAACGTCGTTCTACAGACCACGCTTGCAACGGGACCAACTGTTACAACGCCCCTATGTATGGAAGAGGGGGCTTCGGAGGAGGGGATCGTGGAAGGGGCTGGGGAGGCAGGGGAAGAGGTGAGGGGGCCAACATCGGCGACCTTGACAGTATCCTTATTAATAATTACATTTAGTGTAAATGTATTAAAATTCTCAGCCAATCATCATTGTGATATGATATTATTATGACCCGAGTTACATTTGTCGCGTTATGTCCTGATAAATGTGAAGATCTTTGATTTCGATTTGATACCCTTCTGTGTAAAGATCTGACACGAACTTTCAAATCAGATCGAGTGAGTGAGTTTAGTTTTACGCCGCACTCAGCAATATTTCAGCTACATGGCTCCAGAATTCACGGTACGCAATCGCGAAACATTCTGCCAACCACGACGTCTATGTTCTCGGAAACGATGTAATCGAGGAAGTCCGAATGCGAACACGTAATGCCTCTTTACTGTACATGGTTTAGTGGAGAGCATAGTTGTGTTCTGGGCGGTTGTCTTTTGGCTGAGATCGACATTTTTGTATCCAAGCGGTAAAAATGTAGTTTTAAAAACCTTGCATGCCATTAGCTGAAACCGTACATCATTTTGATAGGCTAGGGATTTTGGTAGGGCAAATCTGAAATCAGATTAATATTCATTTAAACAGGTATCTCGTTTGTGTAAGAGATCTGGTTTAATGATACTGGCCAAATTCTAGCTTATGTCTTCGCACATGCAACAATATGAAAGGACACTTTTGCAAGTGTAAAGGAAAAAGATCGTTTTAGCGAAGAATACTAAGATAGACCCCTAGACATGAAGCGAAACAGAAATGTTTATGAATGATTTGATTATTGTGGTTTCAACTAAACTGAACCTGTACCGAACGAAACCAGATATGTTATCATTTATCTAACACGTTATTAGAAAGTTGGATTAGGACGAGTTGGCAATTCTAGTAAGGAAGATTCAAGTTCTTTGATCTTTATTTTCTTTGACTGCTACCTCAAAATGTATTAAGTATTTTATTCAAGTACACCCCTTTTAGAAAAATCGCGCAAGCTATATCCATGTTTTATTCTGTTTACCAGGTAACAGACAGCCCCGCTGTTGTCATCCCCGTTCAATTCGAGCATCTGGGGGAAAAATGGTCTTGTACGCTAGCCAGCCCCACAGGAGTACCGGTTCTACAGTTGACACATTCTTAACACAGGACGATCTTGTCTCGCACGCCGGGACATTCACCTCAAGTCTCGTTGATGTGCGAGAAGATGACGAGGAAGCTTTGGCAGGAAGTGATCGCGAAGACAGCGATGGCGGCCCAGCGGACGATGGCCAGTGACCCACCCCACAACAGTTATACTGGCATAGGTCTGTGAGAAGTAATTCCAAATAATATGAAAGACCTGTTCCAGATACCCTACATATCACTGTTACGTGTCTTAATTTCAGAACAGGTTGTATCAAAATTATTACCACAAACAGTGCTAAAACCTTGACATCAAATCGCTTCATGGTTCAATTGAGACCTGAGTGTATACATTACAAATTAGAGCGCTTTTCATTGGTTTACAGTGCTGTGTAGATATGTATACATTACCCATAGTTTCAAGATCAAGGAACGTGTATACATAATTATTACAGTTCAGATAATGGTCTCTAAGTCGCGACCCGGACGCGCCTTTATCCCTACTTGTCAAATTTATTATGTTAGATGTTAATACATATATTGGCTGTCAACAGACGAGAGCACAAGCGACACATTGTTGGATTCTGTGTGCAGGAACGTGTTACAATATATCGTGAATCATTTTCGTTTCGTGTTTCTGACCACGTAGGTTGATATATCGGATTAGAACCGATCGTGTACTGACCGCCGCCATATAGCTGGAACACTGCTAAGGGCGGCGTTCAACAGATTAAATAGAATCACGTGGAACTACATACCTGCGTGTGGATGACCATTCAGCGATTGCTGAAAGCAATAGGACATCACGTAATAATATTGCAAGGCTGATTACAATCACCCTTGCACAACAGTGTGTTGATACTTATATTTCCTTACAAGTGACACACCATAGTTATTTGCACTGTGATCAAAACGACAACTATATCGATCAAACTAACGAAACTCGGAATGACTGAAGTGTACCGAGTGATTGTCAAGACTGCCGTGTTTTTTCATTCTCAATTCTCCACTCTGGGCCCCATATATAAAAGTCCTCTCAGTCCCTGGACGATCCGTGTTACAATTTTTTCTTCAGCAGCCCATGCTTGTCGTAAGAGGCGACTAACGGGATCGGGTGGTCAGCCTCGCTGACATGGTTGACACATGTCATCGTATCCTAGTTGCATAGATCAATGCTGATGCTGTTGATCACTGGATTATCTGGTCCAGACTCGATTATTTGCAGACCGTCGCCATATAGCTGGGGTATTGCTGAGTGCGGCTTAAAACAACAAGCAAACAGACAAACAAACAAACAAACGTCTTTTCGGGTTAAACCATAACAGGAACGGATATGAAGGGAGCTGTAGTATACTTAGAATGCAGATTTCTCCGAGTTTGGTATGGGGCTGAATAAGACGTCATCGTATCCTAATTGCATACATGTAGATTGATGATCATGCTGTCGATCACTGAATTGTCTGGTCCAGATTATATATAGACCGCCGTCATATAGCTTGAAAATTGTTAAGTGTGTCCTCAAACCTCCAAAAGAAAGTTATCAGCAGAGTCACGATGGTGCCACTCATATTTAACATTAGCTGGGGGACGTCTTATCACAAGGATCGAAATGGGACCCAGATGTATTATTGTATGACTGTTGTTCTAAGAGGAGCACAATTGTAGCATGCACGTGTGTCGTTGATGGCTCATGCACGATGATAACGACGACATTATTGTATTCAATAAAATGAATTTTAATTTGCAATATGATTTTATCACATGTAGTGGTCATTAGCGTTGATGTATGCTCTGTTTTGTCTGAAATGAATGTGCGCTCATTTGATATAATTCAGCTGTGATAAACCAGTCTTGTCTAGCCATTGTACTAATCGGGATATGTTTCACTCTAAGTCGTTGCTTTACCACCACACATATCATTGTAATGGTTTACCTTCCTTTTGGAAAGACCAGACTGTCTCGCATGACGTGATCAGCACAGGTAACAATTTTAAATTAAAAACTGTCAAAATGTTGACCTTCATTGAATGGTTAAGTCATATTCAGAGCTCCAGATAAGATTTACCTCATGTGGGTACTATACACACTGTATTGTTTGGAGTGGGTATTATGAATGTTGAGTGGGTATTTCATTTTCCGTTACCCACTGCTTTCAAATATGTGGGTATTTCACTCATTCTACTCACTTAAGTATTATGTCATTGAGTAAGTTTACTAAGCAGGTATGTACTGCCTTATGTCATACTGAAGCAAAACCAACTTAAACACTAGTCCTATACTAACAGTATAACTTGATAGCAACCAATGTCTTTTTCATAACGCAAAGGATTTTTATAAATTTATTTCGTACCCATGTGTTTTAAACCTTTTGCGTATCTAACACATTAAATGCGTAATTGGTACGCAACAATTATTTTTCAATGCGTAACTGGAAATTATCTATGCGTATTTTACCCGGATACGCAGCTTATCTGGGCCTCTTGAGTCATGTTCCTTTACTTTAATGTACGTAGCGCCGTGAGCAGGAAATGTGCCTAGATATGAGCGCCATATAGGCGGACTATGACTATTGCTAATTAATATGATAATGTACTTCTACTCCTGTTCATATAATGTACTTAATCCCAACATACCGTGCCACTCAGGACCCATCTTTAATGGTCAAGGGGTTGGACTCAGGATGGAAACTGGTAGTTTTTTAAGACGTAGTATATTTTGTCATTGCTCTAAAATATTCAAATAATTCTATGAATAAAATGCCAAACTATAAGGAGATACCCTCAGAACAAGACAGAAAAATTGTCTACCCGAAAACAATAGCACCGAAGTGACTGCAGCCTCATTGTTCTTCCAAACATTCTCTGGAAATTGTTTTTCACTCAACTCCAAGCATTATCAACTGGCTAGCTGCTTGTCATGTACTATTCAGTGCTATACCAGCTACATTAACTATAGGTAATCGTTCATGCCACGACTCATTAACTAGAGTAAGGAATGTCACAGAATCGGGTCTACTTAACTTTTGTTGAGTAGCATGTATGATATTGCATCTGTATACTCAGGATCATTTTTTCAGTGTGATTATTTGAGATGATTTTTTACTTTATGCCGTAAACGTTTCGCCTGTTTTTGGTTTTTAAAAAGTTAAGGTACGATGTTACGATCTGCAAGTGTTATATTTGGTCAGTGTATAAAATACAATGTACGTTCATTTATTCAACTTGCTCCATTGTGTCAACTTTGTGTTCCCCGTGATATCAGGATCGTAAAGTTTATTTGTCGACATAATATGTTGTACATTCATAATGTGTATTTTATACGTAAATACTTAAATATAATAATGAATCATACATACTTTCACTGTGCCAATACACCGGATCGTCAAGAAGTTGTTTTTAATGATACAGATTCATCGTCCATCGTTAAGATGTAGTCGATGAGAGAGAGTATGGAGAGTGTAGGAGAATTCTTTGATCACTGTGCATCACTTGATGCATCATACAGCTAATGCATAATATACATAATTTATAATGTTACATACCGGAATGCCCTGTTACAGATCGACCCTGCATGATGACATGGGAAACAACGGGTATTAACCCTTAGATTTCCTCAATGGCGGATTATAGATTGTTAGTGTTGAATCATGTTGGGTTTATATATTTAAATGTTTCCTTCGCTCGACGGGGGTGTTTGTGTACTTTCCATGCTGTGAGGAACGATGGGTGATTGGGTCCCGCGGGTGAAGACTAGAAGGGATTATATTAGATTTTTAGGCATTCATGAACATATAGTGTGTTTATGGGGTTTGAACATCATGATTCTCGATCCCGATGCCTGACCCACCGTAGTCACCGAATGTGTTGGCACCAAGCAGCTCCTTTATTCACAGGGGTCCTCTATTGTGCACGCGGGAGTTGGTTGAGCTGTATCCATCCACGTGTCTTGTACATGTAAATAACGTGGAGAACTATTTTTGTATTTGATTATATTGTCAACTGTTCTAACCAGCTCTGTCACACGCATGATGCGACCAGCCTTTGTAGCAGCACAGGGGTGCACTTTCCATTTCAGCCTTATGTCAAGAATACTAACTCATGTCTTGCCGTTAATAATAGTTCATCATACACCCTGTACCGGGTTTGACATGCAGTGCTATGTTGTATTTATTTCCCTCCTGGTTGAATTTTAATTTGAATGTCTATGTAAGTAATATTTTTGTGATATGAATTAAATCCCAAGTGATGTTCCATCCACAAGCTTGTTTAGATTTAAAAAGAATATACAAAAATTTGAGATGACCCCCGACTCGGAAATGCTTCACAGTACAATACATCATGATTTTTTGTACTGTAAAGCATTTTGAGTCGTGGGTCATCTCAAAAACAATATTTTTTAAATCTTTAATCCTCACAAAGACGCGCGGGCCTGTGGTTTCATCATGGACCTTGTAATTATGAATTATCAGCCTTTGTGGGACGGACGAAATGTTTGATTCACTTGTTTGTGACATCGGCGTATTCCTACCAAGATTTGTGTGAACAACTAATAACGATGAGTACGTTACTGTATTGACGTATTTGTTTACGAAATCTGTGTCCTACATCTGCACACTTTACAATGACGAATTTCACCGCTTGATGCATGATATATTATGTCATGCTTTTGTTTTGCAATTACAAATATTAATATTAAAAGATCATTGCAACTTACGTCTTGTGTTTTACCTCAATGGGACTGAAGGAAAAATGCTTGTTGTCCTTCTGTGTGATTGCTCTGACATGTTCTCCTTTTGAACCTTTTGAAAGGATGCGTCATAATTGTCTAGCACCATAGCAACACTGATGGCTAGAAACTTATTTCTTTTAATTCAGTTGTCCTGTTCTGTGAAATAACTTTTGGGAATATGATCAGGAAGCAGCATCATGAGACCTAGTTTTGTTCATCTGTTAAGAAAAAAAGACGCTTTTAATCTGTAAGATATGTAGTACTGTAATGTGATTGATTGATTGATTGAGTTTAGTTTACGCCGCACTCAGCAATGTCGCAGTGATATTGTGGCGGTCTGTAAATAATCAAGTCTGGACCAGATTATCCAATGATCAACATCATGAGCATCGGTCTACGCAATTGATATACGATGACAGGTGTCAACCAAGTCAGCGAGCCTGACCACCCGATACCGTTAGTCGCCTCTTACGACATGCATGAGTCACCGAAAATCAATTCTAAACCGATGTTCACGGGTCTAATGTGACTGATATGTTTGTCATTGCATTCACAAGCAAATCGGGTATAATGTTCCTGTTTGTCTGATGTATATCGTCAAAAGACTCGAAGAAGCTACAGGTTGGTAACTGGATAATTAAACTATTGATAATGACTGAACCATACAGTGGCAAGCGGGTGGTCACTAGCATGAGTGACCATTAACGTGACAACCTGAAGTCGGTGAACTGCACGAGCACCGGTTTATGTCATCACACGATGACAAAATTCATACTTAGATAAGACGTAGAATATTGAGGCGCGGGGGATAATTTCATGAATAATTAATGTCTTGTAACCTTTATTAAGAAACTTATATGAATGCATTTCTTTCTTTCGGAGAATGTAAATACGTATGCAGTAAACACCTGTGCTTTTATATCGAGTTGCAATGCCCAATGCCCGAGGTCATATTTGGGATTACACTTTATCAGTATTAGGGTACGTTGGATGATGTAAGGGAAGCAACTCCTTGAACCTTATCAAGTCGCATTTCATTGTTACCATTACCTCTCTCACAACCACCACTTCGACTGCTACTACTACTACTACTGCTACTACCACCGGCACTTCGACTGCTACTACTACTACTACTACTGCTACTACTACCACTTCGACTACTACTACTACTACTACTACCACCACTTCGACTGCTACTACTACTACTACTACCACTTCGACTG
>VKKT01000414.1:82198-95756 GCA_008038995.1 Haliotis laevigata
AACATCACAAACAGCAATGTTCTTGACAACATCCCAAACCACCAATATCTTGATCTCAACATCACAAACAACAATGTTCTTGACAACATACCAAACCAATATCATGATCTGAACATCACAAACAAAAATTCTCTCAACAACATACCAAACCACCAATATCTTGATCTCAACATCACAAACAGCAATGTTCTTGACAACATCCCAAACCACCAATATCTTCATCTCAACATCCCAAACAGCAATGCTCTCAACATCATACCGAACCAATATCTTGATCTGAACATCACAAACAACAATGCTCTTGACAACATCCCAAACCACCAATATCTTAATCTCAACATCACAAACAGCAATGTTCTTGACAACATCCCAAACCACCAATATCTTCATCTGAAGATCCCAAACAGCAATATTCTTGACAACATCCCAAACCACCAATATCTTCATCTCAACATCCCAAACAACAATGCTCTTGACAACATACCAGACTCATATCTCGATCTCAACATCACAAACAGCAATGTTCTTGACAACATCCCAAACCACCAATATCTTGATGTCAACATCACAAACAACAAAATGCTCTCAACAACATACCAAACCACCAATATCTTCATCTCAACATCACAAACAGCAATGTTCTTGACAACATACCAAACCTATATCTTGATCCCAACATCGCAAACAACAATGCTCTCAACAACATACCAAACCAATATCTTGATCTGAACATCACAAACAACAATTCTCTCAACAACATACCAAACCACCAATATCTTGATCTCAACATCACAAACAGCAATGTTCTCGACAACATTCCAAACGACCAATATCTTCATCTCAACATCCCAAACAGCAATGTTCTTGACAACATACCAAACCCATATTTTCATCTCAAAATCCCAAACAACAATGCTCTTGACAACATCTCAAACCACCAATAGCTTGATCTGAACGTCCCAAACAACAATGTTCTCAACATCATACCAAACCAATATCTTGATCTAAACATCACAAACAACAATGCTCTTGACAACATCCCAAACCACAAATATCTTGATCTCAACATCACAAACAGCAATGTTCTTGACAACATCCCAAACCACCAATCTGAAGATCCCAAACAGCAATGCTCTTGACAACACCCCAAACCACAAATATCTTCATCTCAACATCCCAAACAACAATGCTCTTGACAACATACCAAACCCATATCTCGATCWCAACATCACAAACAGCAATGTTCTTGACAACATCCCAAACCACCAATATCTTCATCTCAACATCACAAACAGCAATGTTCTTGACAACATACCAAACCAATATCTTGATCTGAACATCACAAACAAAAATTCTCTCAACAACATACCAAACCACCAATATCTTGATCTCAACATCACAAACAGCAATGTTCTTGACAACATCCCAAACCACCAATATCTTCATCTCAACATCTCAAACAGCAATGTTCTTGACAACATACAAAACCCATATCTTCATCTCAACATCCCAAACAACAATGCTCTTGACAACATCTCAAACCACCAATAGCTTGATCTGAACATCACAAACAACAATGCTCTCAACAACATACCAAACCAATATCTTGATCTGAACATCCCAAACAACAATGCTCTCAACAACATACCAAGCCACAAATATATTGATCTCAACATCACAAACAGCAATGTTCTTGACAACATCCCATACCACAAATATCTTCATCTGAACATCCCAAACAGCAATGCTGTTGACAACATCCCGAACCACAAATATCTTGATCTCAACATCACAAACAACAATGCTCTTGACAACATCCCAAACCCATATCTTGATCTCAACATCACAAACAGCAATGTTCTTGACAACATACCAAACCAATATCTTGATCTGAACATCGCAAACGACAATGCTCTCAACAACATACCAAACCAATATCTTGATCTCAACATCACAAACAACAATTCTCTCAACAACATACCAAACCACCAATATCTTGATCTCAACATCACAAACAGCAATGTTCTTGACAACATCCCAAACCACCAATATCTTCATCTCAACATCCCTAACAGCAATGCTCTTGACAACATACCAAACCCATATCTTCATCTCAACATCACAAACAACAATGCTCTCAACAACATACCAAACCACCAATATCTTGATCTCAACATCACAAACAGCAATGTTCTTGACAACATCCCAAACCACCAATATCTTGATCTCAACATTACAAACAGCAATGTTCTTGACAACATACCAAACCCATATCTTGATCTGAACACCGCAAACAACAATGCTCTCAACAACATCCCAAACCAATATCTTGATCTGAACATCACAAACAACAATTCTCTCAACAACATACCAAACCACCAATATCTTGATCTCAACATCACAAACAGCAATGTTCTTGACAAATACCAAACCTATATCTTCATCTCAAAATCCCAAACAACAATGCTCTTGACATCATCTCAAACCACCAATAGCTTGATCTGAACGTCCCAAACAACAGTGTTCTCAACATCATACCAAATCAATATCTTGATCTCAACATCCCAAACAACAATGTTCTTGCTCTTGACAACATCTTGATCTCAACACCACAAACAACAATGTTCTTGACAACACACCAAACCAATATCGTGATCTCAACATCCCAAACACCAATGCTCTTGACAACATCTTGATCTCAACACCACAAACAACAATGCTCTTGATAACATACAAAACCAATATCTTGATCTCAACATCCCAGTCAACAATGTTCGCGACAACATCTCGAACCAATATCTTGACTTCAACATCTACAATCAACATATTTACCACAACACACACACATTCACCAGAACCACACAGTCTCATCTTTATTCATGAGAACATCCCACAGGAGCATCTGGATCAGAACATCCAATCAGTTTGGTCATTAGAATATCAAAATCCATCAAACGGACTCCATATTCTCCAGAACACCACTTTCTCCATTGTTCATCAGAAATCATTCCAAGTGTTCATTAAAACCTTCCCACCATGAATATTTATACAAAAAATGTCCATTTTCTAAATCATTAGACAATTCCATCGGTGGAGTTCACGAGAATGTTCGCATTTACCACGCTCATCAGAAACTTTTTGGCAAAAGGAAAAATCAATACCAAACAAAATACTGCATTTGAGTACACAGTATTCACTGCCATGAGTATTTAAACTGTTTCAGCATGCAGTCAAAATAACGCATAGCCATTAAGTTAATGCAGACTTCGGATCAGTTGAGCAGTGCGATCAATCGATAAAGAATTATGCACTCTTTCGGTACGCAATATGGGGTGACATGTTTGCTTAAACAATTTCAACTCGCAATAAAAGAACGTGTACGCTCTCACATTTTACAAGCAATTCATTATATGATAAGTGCTGACACAACCTGGATCATTGGTCTATGTATTCGAGAGCCCATCGGAGACTTTGGTAAGTTCTTTCTGACACCAAACAGTTACAGTAGACACACAACTTCATCAAGACTTGATTTCCTCAGAGAGAAACCCCCTTCCAAGGGGCTCGGTATATCCCAATATTGTCCCAGCGCTAATATTTTTTCCGCAATAATACAGAATGTTAAGAAAAAAATTAAGCACAATTCTCAAAGGGATTTTGATCTTGAAATTGACTTCTACATTTCTATCACCATCAAAGCGAGTTGACCCGAAATGCCAAACTCAAACTCCTAAAGGAAATTTGTAACAGTGAGCTACGTGCATAGGTTGAGTTTTTGCCAACAATTAATGACATTTGGCCAGAAAAAGATGGGAGATGTAAAGTTCCCTTGGGGCTAACAATCGCCATGTTTTAACATTCCGGGAACATCCACTTATAGCATTGCTATACCCCTGATCGAAGAGTGGCGTTCTCTTGAAAGAGAAGACAATTCATATAAAGTAACCTGTGATCAATAGTCTGTGCTGAGATCCTTGCCATATTACTTTTATCATTGCTTTAAGTTACAGTTTTATGTTACCATGTAACGTTAATGTATCTAATGGCTGTATTTTCCTTTGTATTGTGTTTGATCGATGTTCTGTAAGATCATTATCAATTCTATACACAAAGTAGGATCGCTTATGAAGTTGTCTTTCTAACCCATGTTTTGTCAAATGAATTATCTATGTCAGTCACGGAGGCTCTCGTTAATCAGATAATTATCATTTCAAGGAAGAAAACGATTACTAGATTATTTTCAGCTTTTTGAATTCGCAACAGCTATCACTTTGTAAACATTACATAACGTGGTTAGCGTCAGTTAGATGTTGAAGACAATACTGTAGAGGCGCATTATGAAGAACGGGCTTACGACGACAGAACTACTTCGAAGGCCTGAAGACCTAAACACTATCATTGCAAAAATAAAGAATTGAAATTATATGCAATGGCCAATACAGTATATTTGATTCTTTTCAAGATGATCATGCTTCTGTTAAAGTTCAATCTGTTTCTTCCTACTGTGTTTAATTAAAGATCAACCCACCCACGCAGACCTTATACAGCAGAACAAAGCTCTTCTTGCATTCGGACACGTTTTAATAGAAATAGTTCGCGAATTGCAACCTTATCGAAGAGGCAGTTGGCCACACAAGGTGTAATGCAGTTACTATTGACTGGACCCATCTCCTTAATCCGATAAACCTTCAGCAAGACTGACCAGTGCTTACAGCATTGATGAGATTATAGGATGCAGACGATTTGCAAGTGACGGCCATCTTGGGCGATTGTTAATTCGTTGTCGCCTGCAAATTGTCTTGGAACCAGGAAATATGGTCTGATCCTGTCCACAATGAACCCTCGTCGACTAAATTAAGTTAGTTAACCTTGTTTAATGGCATTGTAAAGAAATGTTTCAAATCTTTAGAATGCGCGTGCCAACATGTTTACCTTGCTCTTCAAGTCTATAGCTGACAATGGGTGCAAGCATTGAAGACTACTTGGACAGACACGGGCAAGAGGGACGATTGACCCTGTTCATATCCAGTTCAGTTGTCAGTTCCAGGTCTATGTTGTGTGGTCAGATTTGGTTTTTGCTTGATTACATGTCTCAATGGTATAGATTTTGGATATTGCAGTGTGTGAATGGGATATTGAAATGTTTGGAGCGGAGTTTTCTGAAGCGTATGGAATCGATTCAGAGTGTGTTTTTGCAAAAACACAACCCACACACATACACATGCAAGCGTGCATTCAAGCAAAACTCAAAACTCGTACGCACACTCAAGCTCGTATGCGCACGTTAACAGCATATGATCCAAGCTGATTTACAACCAACGCGTACGTAATATTCACATGCGTTATTTATTTTATATTTCCTCTTCAGTGTAATCCCCGACGTATCTACTCAGACGTGTTTTAGAAAATGTTCAATTATTAATATGCTGTATTATTTACAGAAATGGTTGCACGTATATTTACATTCAAGCTCATATCCAAATCAAAGTTTCCTGCATGTGAAAATGCTCCTCATGAAATGATTGATCATGTCTAAACGCATGTATGATATTCTACTTAGACAATGACAACCGCAGTAATGACTTGTACTTACAGATAGCCGCGGTACTCTTATTGAATATCAATTTTACTTTTTTTAAACGACAAATACCGTTGATAGATATTAGATTAGGACGAACGCAAAAGAGGGGGCGTTTGGCCATACAAGGTCCATAATTCACCAGGGCGTTCTGACTTGATGAGGAAATGATTGATGTATATGAATCAAGCATACAGACTTCCCAATGACCACAATCTCCTCTATGTTATCATTTGATTATTTTCACACCCTAATCTCCCCCCAAAGCGGTGGATTTATCATTCATCTCTTTCAGTCCGTCTAGTAGAAAAATTAACTGAACTAAATCGCTTATCATCGCATATATCAACGCAAAGTTCTAAGAAGGGCTATGAATTATCTATTTCTGTTGATTGCCATCGGATATAACGGTACTTTAACATAGTAAGCACCACGGTCGCCATCACGCTCCTCGGTGACGTCTTTAATTCAGAGCTGGATTGCTCCATATGATAATCTCCCTTAGTTGTTGGGCGATCTACGCGATAAGTCTAATTACATTTGTGGAGATATTTTGGCATGATGTCTCCCTCTATGCAGTCTTGAAGCCGTAGATTGCATGCAGATACAACATCGTTGCTGGATAAATATACATGATAATAGAAGAAGATGTTAATTACGATGTTCTGAAACCCTTAGAGAATATGTTCTGTATTTTCGTTAAATTGGTATTAACTGCCATCAACACAATTCGTTTATTGGTTAAATACCTTAAGATAATGTTATGAAATTCAGAGTTTGCATGCGTAGAATTTTATACAAAACGACAAGGAATATTTTTGATAACAACTATATTATATACACATCTTCATCAGGTGGATGGCACGGAGGGATAGCATCAATTTCTTTTTCATTAAATTTCCTATATCTAACAAAGAAAGGCCAGTTACAAAAGTTTGAAGGTAATGCTTATTACATATTGATACTCAAATAGAAGATGCAATAAACCCTTTACGAACACACACATATATATATATATATATACACCACACACACGTATACACATATCACACACACACACACCAAACAGGCACACTCACGTATTTAAATGAAAATTGAATACCTTTTATATGATAGTACCAAAATAGAAGATACAATCAAATCTTTACGAATGCTCACACATATACACGCAACACAAATATAATGCACAAATAGCACACACATTATAACGCACGCACACACACACGCACACACACTCTCGTATATTCAAGAAGATTTGATTTAAATTGATTTGAAAGGTACTGCTTGATACATATTGATACTAAAATAGAAAAGAGTATAAAACATTTTCGAACACACACACGCACACACACACACACAGACGGATATCCAAGAAGATTTAGTTGAAAGGTTCTTACATATTGACTAATAGAAATTAGAATAAACCATTTACGCACGAACACATGGGCACACACAACACGCATATATACACACAAACCACACACACATAACAAACACACACACACGCATACACCATGCACACACACACGCACGCACGCACGCACACGACGCACACACGCCAAACAAACACACACGTATATCCAAGACGATTTAAGTTAAATACATTGACAGGTAATACCTTTTACATATTGATACTAAAACAGAAGAGCCAATAAGCCCCCTTACTGGAGTTATAGCCCTCACCGAGGTCCCCATAACCCTCAACTCATCAGCCCCTGCCATCTGTATTCACTGCCATGTTGGCACCGTAAGCTGGCATTAATGGGTTTGAGGGGACTTTCTAGAAGCCAGTTCAACCTCGGGCTCCCGGTAATTCTCTTCCACTGACAACAATTTCGTCGGATATTGAAGACAAAATAAACAAAGGGAACCTTTCTTCAATTTCAGATTCACCTTTGGTCTCAAACCTCTAACCTGCATAAGCGACGATATCCGTTCCCAGTTGGTGTTACAAGATCTTAGTTTATATGGAAAGCTGCCTGTTTGAATTGGATTCTCTTAAGCGTAATATATGGCAGCGTGCCTTCAAACGGGATTCTAAATGAAGCAAATATCGTCAGCTAATTCAAGTTAGATTTGAAGCATAATTGATAGTTTTTCGTTCAAAGAACCCTTTGTAGCATGAAAACAGTGGATCTATTTCCTTAGTGTAGATAATTGGTTTTGTTTTCTTCATCATAGACGAATCATCCTACATAAGCTGGTTACCTAGACAATGACGTTTCAAATTGTCACACAATGAAATTGGTCCAGAAATTGAGATATACAAAATTGAATTCAAGTTAATGCATTTTTTGAAAAAAAATCAAAATATAGGCTTGAATTTTGTAACTGACTCTTTCAACAACAGTGAAAAAGGCTGTGAAATCTATTGACCTCTCTACTATCAGACACCACACTTATTCAATGTTTTAGGCAGGCAGGGGAGGTAACTGGTAACGTACAGAGCGGTACCCAAGCTGTAAAGTCATTGAGCGCGGGAACAATCTCGTCTGCTGGAATCAGGCAGACGACTCTTAAGACCCTGTGGGCATCGACTCCTTTAATCAAAAGGATTTCCTTTATTGGGTCAAACTTCTAAACAGAAACGAGGTGATTTCTCCAAATTATAGATTGTGAAATGACGTGGAAATATGTGTGTTTCTTGGCCACGTAATCATATCCATCGTCCTTAGCTTGTCAATGGTGGAACGTTAGATCCAGCACGCTTCTGGGCCTGTACTGCCGGTGTTTAAAGAGAATCCTTCCTCAACAAGAAGGTAGCGGGATTTCTCCCTCTAACTAGGCAGTCTACAATCAAATTATGTCTCAATGTTCCTCAATGTGTTGTCTGCTGAGCCGATCCCTTTCTTTGCCTGCATTGCTTCTGCTGCGTCACTGTGAACGAAGGACCATACAAGCAGACATGCTCATCGCTTCACAGTGGAGAAAAAGTGTTTGATCCGATTTTGACATTGGCTTCATGCTGATCAAATTAGGTGGCGATTATTATAGATTCCTGGTTGAGACTTCTTGATCAAGACATATCGAGTAGTAGTCGTTGAATGCCACACATCATTATAATTAATCCACTGTGCAAAATGTACAAGAGAAGGTGATGGGGGACTTATGTGAAGAAAACAAGAAACGGTTATTGGATGGTGATGTATTGGATGCGGGTAACATAGATGTGTTTGGACCTCAAATTCCAGCTTAGAAAGTTATAGAAACGTTTGTTTGTTTTTATCTAATATCTAGTTTCAAGTGAATGCTTGAATACTTTTTCTTTCCAGACAGTCAGATAATATCGGTTACTGAAAGCTTCGGTAAGTTTGGTTTTGAAAAAATAGAACATTAAAGCTGGCGAATACTTATTATGCTGGTATCTGTAACAGAGAGTGTATATTCATATACTGACACCATTGAACAAAACAGGGACTATGTAATACTATAGATCACCACAGACGTTCTTTTTGCTGTCATGGAACAGAATCGTAATATTCACACATACCAAACGTTATTTTGAAATACAGTTATACATGTATTTTGTGTTTTCTTTGTTGTGTAAACCAACACTAATTAAACATGTAGCAATGTGAGTTAATCTGGAGCTGACCGGACAAACCAATGATCAATATCATGAAAAATGCCACGTTTGTGATGAGACAAATTCAACAGTCACTGGGCGTTACTACCTGACCCTTTAACCCGCCCCTTATGATAAACATAGGTATCTGGGGATATGTCTTAGCCGGCATCACTACGGGTGTGTAAACGGGTTCCGGCCTGATATACACTGATGTTTATGTTAGTGATTGTTGAGTAGACAAGATCAAGTTAAATGAGGCAGCTGTTAACCTCTAACCTTCTGGGATGCCATCTCATCAGACTGACTTGTCTTTTAGAGCGTTTTTCGTGACTTTAACGTTAAGAGCTAACACAGTGGGTGCTGTTGTTTTCGGCAACCGGCCAACATGAACACATTATCAAATAAACGCATTTCGTGTCAAAACAGTTCCCTTAAAGAAACTG
Source organism: Haliotis laevigata (assembly GCA_008038995.1). Lineage (NCBI taxonomy): Eukaryota > Metazoa > Mollusca > Gastropoda > Lepetellida > Haliotidae > Haliotis > Haliotis laevigata. The sequence goes on from VKKT01000414.1 coordinate 91,788, forward strand.
ATTTATGTAATCCACAAACAAAGGTTCGCATTTCAACCAGTCAATCAACGCCTCACCTCTAGCGATCTGATTTCAACATCTACTTGCTCGTTATTGCATGTAAGTTTCTTCACTGAAATCAACATGGATTGGAACACGAATGAAATTGACTCCAAGAACAACCAACACTTCTTATTAGGAAAGGAACTTTTCTGTTTGGATACTTTATCGGCTAGACTGTTTTAACATGATAAAGGTTCATCGTCTTTACTGAGCAAAGAGAAACCGCTTTTTACTGTCAGTTTCAATCCCTTTTCCATCAATGCTCTGATGTAAACAAAATACTTTTTGTCGAAATTAAGTATGTCGCAAATACGATTACAAGCTGTTTCTTAAGAATTACATGTTCGTATTTCATTTACTTAAAAAACAGTTTTCCCAAGTTATTAATTTCGAACTTTTGCTTAAAGAAAGGAATTGCAAACGGGAACAAATGTAATACTGAGACGATTATTGTTTGCCTCAGGCGAGATATGACATACGCTGGTACATAGATTATTTACATGGGGTATTTTTTTAAAATGATTAATAAAAAGAGGTATTATATTTGTTGTTCTTTCGTTCGGGTAACGCAAGAGTAATTAATTATCCCCTAGATCCTATTTACCGATAATCTGGTCTGTTATTATTTTCGGTGTAAAAGATAAGCAGGTGTGATGTCAGGTTCGAATGACGTAACGGAGGAGAAATGGTATTAAAATCAGAACTTTCTGAATATTCACGGCCATATTTCCGATGCTTATAAATAATACCGTGATCTAGACTACTGCCTGTCCGACTTCAGTTTTTGTGGTAGCCATTCTGTGGTGGCTGAGTGGGTTAGATCGCTCATCGGAGATTAGGTGCCTGACTCTGAGTGTGGGGTTCGAATCTCGGATGGGACTAAACCCAACAAAAGTACTAGAATCTGTACTTTACTGTGAAAGTGTAATCCCATAACATGTGTGATATGTGACCATATCTATCAATATATCATACCATGTCTATCAATACTTTCATGTATTAAAGGTTATGTGAATCAGGGGCTGTATAATCTATAATATTGGTTATTAAATTAAAACCGAAATCAGCCATTTCCTGATGTCCTGAGAATTTTGAAATGTGTTTGCATTAAAAGATTCAGTGTTACAATGCACATGAATCTGACCGTGAATCTTACGCTATTACCTGAATACAATGTACATAGATTGTAGCGACCGGCAGTTTGTCTAAGTGATTTATATGAGAATCAACTTGAACCAATCAATGTTACACTACATGATACCTTCCATCAGGGGCCATTAAATGTCCGACAGTGAAATAAATATGTCATTTTATGAAATCAGCACAGGTGTGTTTATCACAACGGTAATGCAAATCATTACGAAGATTTATGACTGTAATGCATGCTCTTTTATCTGACAGCACAGCAATCTCGATTATCCAATCGCAGAAGAGGCACGGCCATCACGTGATTCGACCATATTGTATATTTCACACGGAATGTGATCTTTTGCATGAAAGAATGCCTTCAAAGGATGATAAATCTTACTAATGAACACTATTTCAGCACAGCCTCGTTAGTCGTCCATTTCATTTCCCGAAAGCCAAAAACGTGTCTTTAACCAGTAAAGTGGCTTCAGCTTTTTCAACAGTTTAATCGAGCGTGCCAGAGAAAGAAGAATTTTTACACTTTAATCACGATGAAGTAGCTCGGGCTCCCTTGAGATGCACGTGGCACAAAGAAGAGTTTTTGAATTATTTAAAATCTTGGGTCTCAAAGGATCTCCTTGTTACTTCCTGTCATAAGAGCTGGGAAGGACAATGCCGCAAGTTAGAAATGTGACACATTGCAGTGTTACAGCATCACAAGACACTCAGGCGTACGATTGTAAACAACACGTGTTGACAGCTGCGCGCACTGGCCTGATGCCTTCGTCAACCAGTAACACGTATTTCAGTTGTTTATTCTTTGGGTAAAATAATACACTTTTCTAATCAGATCTTAAAACTGTATCGGTGGAGCGGATACGCACAACTTTTCGCAAACACCTGGTGTCATCACTTCTATAGTGATCACATGCTCGTAATATATTCGGAATCACACGATCGACCCTACCTTTTACAGAGAATTTTTTATGGATTTAGAAAAAAGTTTTAACTTTCGTTTTAATCCACACGTCTGTGCATGCTATATTCGAATTCCACACTTATTAACGAATTCATTTTCTTAATGGAGCTGTACCTTTCGAGCGTCCTACAAAGTTGCAAGGTTTTGAAGGGTTTTGAGGGTGCTTTGGTGCATATAACTGTAAACACAGTGTGTGAGTGTTTTGGAGATCGATGAAAAGACTATTTAAGGAGAGAATTAATGAATGACAACGTTGTTAGTTCTATTATAAGTAACACAACATCATGGAGTGTTGTGCAACATTGTGTTCCATATGATAAAGAAGTTGACATCCATAAATTCTGCCCTTAATGTTTATCACTTCTAAATGTCATTCAAAGATTATAAACCCACCTTCCCCCTACATTAACAAAAGGTGATACTTCGAATGACTTGAACATACTAGTACTCAGTATTTATTACCACTACAAAACAGTTGATCTACATTATGAGATATTTTCTTCGACTTCATACAAGAACAGGGACAATCAGTGAGATCAAATATAGCCACCAAATACTGAATACGGCAGTAATACATGTACCGTACTGGCAGACCAAAGATTATAATCAGAGCGAATCGAAACCGACGAAAACCAGATTCTGACATGACTAAGGGAGTTAACCTTCTATATATGAAAATGGCGCCTCCTGCTCACCCTCAATAATGCGACCTGGAATGACAACCAGACATTCACCTAAATGACTAGTCTGTCATACAGACCCTGAAGCAAATATATCCAAGAAAGCCCACGCAAGTCTAGAAAATGTGGCAAGTCTAGATTTCCTGAGCTTCAGGAAATGAAGAAAGTCTCAGGACTCCTTTTTATTATATTTTGTTTTTTCCCACTATGAGCCTTTTTTCTGTAAAATATGTTCATTTCAGAGACTGGTTGTTAGTCTAATAAATGACGGCAAGTGAATTTACTGGCACCAAAGCTTTTGACTTTCCTTCCAACTCACGCCCCGATTGCTGAACTGGTGTTGAATGCTATCAACCTCACTAACCACAACTACAGACCGGTAGCGTTCATGCGCAGAGCTCTGCCCTTGAATGTTCAACCTATGCTTCAGACAGGAACCATATTTAAGAAATGTTTACAGATAATAAAGACTGATCGAATGAACAAATGATTTGCTTTGCTAACGGTGGGCACAACACCACGGTGGGCACAACAACACGGTGGGCAGGGTCCGCTCACGTTATCATTATTCGATAGAGACTCTTGGCCGGGAAGGGGTAAGGAATGGTGGTGCAAGTTTTCTAAGACGCCGTGAAAAAATATGTGCAGAGTTGCGTCCCTTGGGCACGCCAGGAAACTATCATTGTGCAATCGAATCTCACTCTGCACCGATTACATTTCTAAGTTTCAACACCATACCCGTGCTTGTTGGTTTCACAAAGTGGGACATGTTGTACTTCGGGATTCCCTCCCACTTTAAACTGAGACGCCGTAATATAAGTGAATACAGTTCAACGCTGGATTATAGCCTCCTCGCTCACACACTGATAGTGATTCATCAACTTGATATAGCCGAATCGTACAATCGACGCTGGTTAAGTAGCGATGTCCTTTCTGCTATTTAGTGATCAATTCAGACTATTTTGACAGCTGTTTTTACAGCTAACTGAATCTGTAGATAATCAGCAGAGAATCAGTAGATATCAGTAGAAATGACAATTCTTTGCTGTTGACCTTATATACGAATAGTGCGAATTTGGTAAGAGTTTGTCGTTTTTTATTAAAATGAAATATACCAGAAACAAACACTGCAATAATCAA
>VKKT01000414.1:103983-115918 GCA_008038995.1 Haliotis laevigata
AAAAACTAACACAATTTATGTCCATTGAATGGGTAAATAATATGTGCTGTTATATTTTAATTCAATTCAAAGGCTGTGCTCCTAATTGCTCTTTTGTGTTTTTAAAGTGGTATTGTAATGGACTCCATTGTGTGTCCATCCATGGCAATACAGCTCGTCCTAACTGTATTTGAACAGCACGAGACACATAATTTGGGTTAGAATTGATCTTCAGTAACTCATGCTTGTGCTAAAAGGCGACTAACGGGATCGGGTGGTCAGGTTCGCTGACTTAGTTGACACATGTCACCGTATCCCGATTGCGTTGATTGATGCTCATGCTGTTGATCAATGGATCGTAAAAATAAACTCACTATTCGTGTGAAAACTACGACACGGTACATCACTGGTCTAACAATATGAAACCGGCTCACAAACCACGCACAAAATCTGTTAGAACATGAAAGTTAGATTTAAAAAAAATAAGAAGTTAATATTAACAATTTCGGAAGTAGAAATATTTTCATTTCACAATAGTGAGTGATTGAGGCAATATTTCGACGTGGAACAAAACATCATTCAGTCAGAGCTAAAAACAATGTAGGATAATTAGGTGTGTTCCGTAGGAGTTTTCAAAATAGCATACAACGGATGGAACCGCTAAAGAAATGAACTGCAAGAAAGATGATTGCAATATATTAACAATAGATAGTGTGAAACATTCGTCCACGATTCTCTGACGCCCACCGACGGAACCTGAAAAACGACGGAGTCACAATTTGATTCCAAGAGACATTTTTCTCCATCAGTTTTGCAGTGGCCGTTGAGTTTAGAGAATTATTGGCAGAGAACGTTTTCCTCTGATTCATCAAAGTCCAGAGTAAGATGTGAAAGCATTCGTTTTAGTAAATCATATTTGTCATTTTTAAACACGATAGTCGGTAGGGATTGGGCGGCGGAAAAGCTACTAGAAGATGAACGAGTTTATTAAGATTCATATCGCAGTCTGCGAGACAAAATTGCACAATTTACGTGAAAAATGCTCACCCTCATAAACTTCAAGCAAGGAAATTTGGCGTAAAACTCGTGATTAATGACAATTTGAATGCTAAACGCGGAGCAATAGCCAGATTCTGCGTCTCTCGGATGGCGATTTAAAGAACATTTCTTCAGGCAGATCTGTTTGTGTACAAATTATGGGTAATCTCGCTACCCTCCCCTAGATAGGATCCAACCCATCACTCTGTGATCACGTCCGTGGGTCATCCATTTTATTCTGGACACTTGGTGGCCCGACTATAGCAGATATCACCCCACGTTGCTTTAAATGCTCAATTATCTGCAGTTTATCCTTCGCTTCTTTGAAATTGTAGAGTCTGCAATTTCAAATGATAATGGATAGCAGAACCCGTAATAATGTCTTGGTAATATACCACGGCGAAATATAGGCTTCTTTGTTGGACAGGCAAGAGAGTAGAACTACATATAATAGGGACCCTTCTGAAGTTGGAAAACTTTCACGCAATAAGAACGGTATTTTGCCCAGACCAACGAAATGTGATACTAACTTAATGGAGCGCTTCAGTTAGAACGCAACTTATCATATTAAGCTTGGAAACACTTGACAGATACATAGAAACAGGTTTCAAACAACCAGCGATACATCAGGGGGAACAATTTATGACAGTGCAATTTTCCAGAGCATCGACAAGGCAATATATATTGCTTTGATCAGCTCTTGGCTTTCAGATAACTACATACCAACATAAAAATTGCTACGTTTCAAAGCGGATATCCTGACTTCGTGTATATCCACATCTTTCATACGTAAGACGGTTATTTTGTGAAATCAAATATATGGAGAATTGATTCCAGATGATTCGTGCTGAATGATTGTTGCAATGTATCATTTTTAAAAGCGTTTAATTGTGTAATGGTTATGTTTGTGTATCCATTCCTCGCATGTTTTCCAGTCTGGGTTCAAACCTTGTGTGATTTCCCAGATGGTAAACGTTGTTAAGCCATTTCTGGTTTCTCTCACCTTGACATTGCTAAGGTCGATCAAATTAATACTCCTTATATTTTACGGAAGTTCACATAAGACGAACGAAGGAGACAGCAAGTATTTTGATTACTTGTAAAAGATCTGGACTTCAACTGTTTCACATTGTCAAAGCAGGTACATTATTATAGATGTAATTAACAACGTGCATTTTGTCCTCAAATAATGGCACTTCTCTCTCACTGTTAAACATTCATTTTCAAAGCTTCAGTACATTTAAGAATTGTTTTCGATGTAAAGAACATTTGGGAGGTAACAAAACTGACAAGGACAATAATCATTTATAATTATTCATACCAAAGATGTGGAATTTCCGAATTCTCATCAGCCAGGGTTACAGTTGCACGGCCACATATCGTTCAGGTGGTTTCATCAGCCCTTGATACACCTGCAGAGCCATATATCTTCCATGTGGTATCACCAACTGTGCATACACTTGCAGAGCCATATACCTTACACGTGGTTTCACCAGTCTTTGATACACCTGCAGAGTCATATATCTTCCATGTGGTTTCACCAGCCCTTGATACACCTGCAGAGCCATATATTTTTACACATGGTTTCACCAACTGTGCATACACCCCCAGAGCCATATATCTTCAACGTGGCTTTACCAGCCCTTGATACACCTTCAAGGCCATATATCTTCCACGTGGTTTCACCAACACTTGTTACACCTGCAGAGCCATAGAACTTCCTTGTGGTTTCACCAGCCCTTGATACACTTGCAGAGCCATATATTCTTAACCGTGATTTCACCAACTGTGCATACACCTGCAGAGCCACATATCTTACACGTGGTTTCACCAGCCCTTGATACACGTCCAGAGCCATATATCTTACATGTGGTTTCACCAGACCTTGATACACCTGCAGAACCATATATCTTCCACGTGGTTTCACCAGTCCTTGATACACCTGCAGAGCCATATACTTTTACACGTGGTTTCACAAACTGTGTATACACCTGCAGAGCCATATATCTTACACGTGGTTTAAAAAACCATTGATACACCTCCAGAGCCATATATTTTTACACGTGGTTTCACCAACTGTGCATACACCCCCACAGCCATATATCTTCCACGTTGTTTCACCAACCCTTGATACACCTGCAGAGCCATAGAACTTCCACGTGGTTTCACCAGCCCTTAATACACCTGCAGAGCCATATACTTTTACACGTGATTTCATCAACTGTGTATACACCTGCAGAGCCATATATCTTAAACGTGGTTTCACCTGCCCTTGATACACCTGCAGAGCCATATATCTTCCACGTGGTTTCACCAACTTTGCATACACCTGCAGAACCATATACCTTACACGCGGTTTCACCAGTCTTTGATACACCTGCAGAGTCATATATCTTCCACGTGGTTTCACCAGAACTTGATACACCTGCAGAGCCATATATTCCTACACGTGACTTCACCAACTGTGCATACATCCCCAGAGCCACATATCTTCCACGTGGTTTTACCAGCACTTGATACACCTGCAGAGCCATATATCTTCCACATGGTTTCACCAACTGTGCATACACCTGCAGTGCCATTTATCTTCCACGTGGTTTCACCAGCCATTGATACACCTCCAGAGCCATATATCTTCCACGTGGTTTCAGCAACTGTGNATACACCTCCAGAGCCATATATCTTCCACGTGGTTTCAGCAACTGTGCATACACCTCCAGAGCCATATATCTTCCACGTGGTTTCACCAGCCCTTGATACACCTGCAGAGCCATATATCTTTCAAGTGGTTTCACAAGCCCTTGATACACCTCCAGAGCCATATATTTTTACACGTGGTTTCACCAGCACTTGATACCCCTGCAGTGCCATATATCTTCCACGTGGTATCACCAAGTGTGCATACACCTGCAGAGCCATATATCTTCCACATGGTATAAGAAACCATTGATACACCTGCAGAGCCATATATTTTTACACATGGTTTCACCAACTGTGCATACACCCCCAGAGCCATATATCTTCCACGTGGTTTTACCAGGCCTTGATACACCTCGAGGCATATATCTTCCACGTGCTTTCACCAGTCCTTGATACACCTGCAGAGCCATATATCTTCCAGGTGGTTTCACCAGCCCTTGATACACCTGTAGAGCCATAGAACTTCCTTGTGGTTTCACCAGCCCTTGTTACACCTGCAGAGCCATAAATTTTTACACGTGGTTTCACCAACTGTGCATACACCTGCAGAGCCATATATCTTACACGTGTTTTCACCAGCCCTTGATACACGTCCAGAGCCATATATCTTACACATGGTTTCACCTGACCTTGATACACCTGCAGAGCCATATATCTCCCACGTGGTTTCATCAGTCCTTGATACACCTGCAGAGTCATATATCTTCCACGTGGTTTAAAAAACCATTGATACACCTCCAGAGCCATATATTTTTACACTTGGTTTAACCAACTGTGCATACACCTGCAGAGCCTTATATCTTACACGTGGTTTAATAAACCATTGATACACCTCCAGAGCTATATATTTTTACACGTGGTTTCACCAACTGTGCATACACCCCCAGAGCCATATATCTTCCACGTGGTTTCAGCAACCCTTGATGCCCCTGCAGAGCCATAGAACTTCTATATGGTTTCACCAGCCCTTGATACACCTTCAGCGCCATATATCTTCCACGTGGTTTCACCAGTCCTTGATACACATGCAGAGTCATATATCTTCCACATGGTATAAGAAACCATTGATATACCTGCAGAGCCATATGTTTTTACACGTGGTTTCACCAACTGTGCATACACCTGCAGAGCCATATATCCTACACGTGGTTTCGACAGCCCTTGATACACCTCCAGAGCCATATATCTTCCACGTGGTTTCACCAACTGTACATACACCTTCAGAGCCATACATTACACGTGGTTTCACCAGAACTTGATACACCTGCAGAGCCATATATTTTTACACGTGGTTTCACCAACTGTACATACACTTGCAGAGCCATTAATCTTCCACGTTGTTTCAACAGCCCTTGATACACCTTCAGAGCCATAGATCTTCCATGTGGTTCACCAGCCTTTGATACACCTGCAGAGGCATATATTTTACACGTGGTTTCACCAACTGTGCATACACCTGCAGAGTCATATATCTTCGACGTGGTTTCACCAGCCCTTGATACACCTCCAGAGCCATATATCTTACACGTGGTTTCACCATGCCTTGATACACCTCCAGAGCCATATATCTTCCACGTGGTTTCACCTGCCCTTGATACATCTCCAGAGCCATATATCTTCCACGTGGTTTCAACAGCCCTTGATACACCTGTAGAGCCATATATCTTACACGTGGTTTCACCTACCGTGTATGCACCTACTGATTCTTTTAATTCATCCCTTGCTAGGTCTGATTCATTTATAATCACATATTAGCAACTCCAAGTATATGGATGCTAATTTACAAAATATACATATTCCTCAATATGTATCAAACACGACCCGAAACACACATTACTATTTATTCTTCGCCTAAACGGACAAAGGTCATCTAAACAAGCGTGCCTAGCCGACGGCAACGGATGTTGGTGTGAATGAATGAAAGGTCAAGATGTATTTCCGGTGGGTCAAGTCAGTAGGTACAGACGCGAGTCATGTAGTTCCGCTTCGAGACTGTACCTCTAACCTGAGGCGATTGTTTACCTGGCTACGTGTTGGGGGCCGGTGTTTACTCCCCGTGTCAGACATATCGCCTTGTTTACTTCGCCATGAACTTTGTCCAGCACAAGACGTGGGTTTATTTTAAGGATGTTTTGAATCTGAAAGGTATCGCCTGAACTATGCCAGACTAATTTGTAGATCTAGGCTTTTGTTCAAGGTTATACTGCTCCGGCGTTGTTCCGACTGGTCGAGGAGATCCTTGTCAGCTCTAGGTTAGTATCGCGGACATGTCAAAGTACCACTGTTTGGTTGAAGGCGGAATTACACATAAACCCTGAGTTTTATAAACAGATTTTTTTCAGATTCCTCCTGACTCTAATAACTGTTTTGCCCCACCTCGCACCTGTTCTTAAATTCACCATAGAAGTCGTGTTGGACGCTCGAAGACGTAAGGGTAGACTGTTAAACAGCTGTAGCAATCACTCACTCCTATTATCGCTTGGTTATTATCGAAATGTATTCGCACCCGAAAACTGCTGGGCAGGCATTTCTGAACAATGACTTGGACCTTATCAGTGATATTGATTGAAACAGCTTCACGAACAGGAGAGGGAGTTGTTGGTAATTTGAAATGTAGCCAAAAAAGACAAGTGGGAACAGACTGAGGTGTGTTTTACGCCGCAGTCTACACTACGCAAGTTTTATTGTGTAAACAGTTAGGGCTAGTCGGTGTTTGTCAGTATGAACAATACAGGTCAGGTTGTGCTGACACACAATCATCCCGGTCACGTACTGCAAACCAAATCTCATATGTCTTACGACAATAGGCTCATCGGAGACCTATTCGCCTCTCAATCACTACGAGATAATCGACAATAGAGACGGCATGCTGATTGTGCAGTCGCATCAGCATCAGTAGTAGCATCTGCGGTGACTGTATTAGCAGCGTATATGGATTCTGTATTTTTTAAATATCCTATGAGGGTAAACAACTGCAAAATACAGGTCATGCTGACCGAGCGTCGATTGGAATTGTCTCCCTTTCATCAGTGAAATTCAATGCAAAACATCAATGTTAACTGAATATTGGCTCACTTTCATAATGAAACAATTTGTATATTCATCTTGTTGGATGCTGGTGTTTTTGATCGGATGTATTTCAAAGCATCATTTGTGGTGGCGTCAAATTCATGCATTATTGAGAGATGTCCGGTTTTGTTGAAATATATTTCCGGATATTTCATTATGAAAAAGACAAGAATTCAAAACACATTCATTTTTAGTCAAACGTACATGCCCGGGCGTGTAATAAACAGTCACAGTGCAAACAAGCAGACTAACGAAACGTGTGAATTTCTCTCTACCTTTTTCTTAACTCCCCATACCGGCTGGTAGCGATGGGTTTTATAGCAGTGCACTCTCATTTATCTCCGGCGTCGTGAACGGCGCGTAGGTTAACTGTACTGTATGGGGTGATAGTACTTGTCTAGACGAGTTTCAATTACTTACCAGTGTAGCATCAACTTTTCCAGTTTCGACCGTGCGCATCAACAGGGCCATTTTAACGTCAATACTTCTCATTATGCTTTTCTAATTTATTTTGTAAATGAAGTAAACAATTTTTGTCCATCGACATAAAACTACTATAAACTCTATTTAGCGTTTTCATGTTAGTTCAGAACTAATGACAAACTCATTTGCATATGCACCATATATATAATGCAAATTTACTCTGCTTTGAATCAAATGGGAAAATCTGTTATAATGGTGAGTCATATTTCTGGGAATTCAATGATAACTTTTCACAATCATAATAACCAATTTAATTAGAAAACGATTATCGATTCTTAAACAACACCTGGATTTAATTAGTGATACACCCAACGTGACATAATATACCTATCTGATTGTTTGAGGTATTACTGATTGGATTGACGTTGCAATAAAAGGTCATAAATCACGGACATCATTAATTCTGACCGACTAAGAAAATACACTTTCATTCTCGTGCCCCAAATCTCTCAAACAATTCCATGTTGCTATGGAAATAATTCCTTCTTTGTGCCGTGAACTGTCGTCTGTCCTACAACGCTGTCGTCTGCTGACTCACAGCCATCTGTCGCGAGATGTGCACGAGACCATGTTATGCAATTATAATTGTCACGTGACTGTATCGGCGCGCATGAGTACAGATCGATGCCAAACAATGGACAAGTTGCGTCCTTTTTGTGACCTGTTTAACCTTCAAGTGTCACGTGACTCACAAAGAGCTTGTGTGGAGGCTTCTGTTGTCGCGAAGACTGACAAACCGCATTCCCGCACACCTCGGGAAATGTGTACCGAGTGTGACGTCACAGATCGTCTGCATTTGTTTGAAGCCATCTGTTTAACTTGTCGGTTGCTTCTGACATGTTCCCGCCAGATGTGCAAGTATCGTCTGCTACTGGGTGCTGACATCTGCTGGTGATTTGGAAAAGAGACTCGACATAAACGATGCTTTGTTAGGAATCGGTACAGCATTTTTGTTGTCTGATCGGCCTCGATATTGTCGGGAACCTTGGACAGGTTGACGTAATGACCTATTTAAATTCGGTCATCGTTGGTCAATACATTCGTCCTGGTTTCGTTTGGAAGACAATGGGAAAGTGAATTTGAATATTCAAATATGTATTTGGTGTTATATCGAAATCGCACACCAAAGTTCAAAACACAAGATTCCACATTTGCTTTCAAATGACAGCAATTTTCACGTCACCCTGATGTTCGTCCATCAAATTATTCTTGCTCTGTTTTAGTAGTATTGAATGTAAATATTTGCAGCCATCTGCAGGAAACTGTTTTGTTTAAATAACTAATCTTCCGGAAGATCCAAACACATATAGCGACCACATTTGCAACAGATCATCATCTGGTCATTTGGTATGGATTAAGTGTTATATATATAGATATATATCTAATATCTGGATAACTGTTTGTCGATGGGGCGATGTCGTGTGATGTCGATGTCATGATACAATCGACTGGCTATGCATTTTTATTTAAATCTGCAGGATATAGTGTTTTTAACGTTTAGATAATATTTTCGTGTTTTATTGAATGTTTGGTCAGTATTATGGAAGAATCTTGTTTTCATTATGTCGTTTGACTGTAATAACATGGGAATATATGTTCATATATTCAGTTGTGGCTTGTCTCACTACGCTCTTGGAACATATTATGGTGGATATTGACGCTTTTAGACCTGTTCTCACATTCCCTTTAAATGTCATTGTGAAAATGTTGACATGCTTCAAAGAGTAAAAAAGAGAAATCATTGCATGATATGACGTTTGTGAAACCATTACCCAACTGAAGCCACGGAGCAGCACCGTACCATCCTAGATATCAAAATCAACATCAACGTCGACGCCGACATAAACACCAAGACCGGGACTAACGCCGTCACTATAGGTCGACATCGATATTGACGCCAGCACCAACATCTATACCAGCACCAACATCGACACTACATTCGACTCCACTATCAACACCGAAACGAACACCCACACTATCATCCATACATGTCGACATTGACACCAAAATCAACACCAACAATAACGCCGACTTCGACACCAACACTGTAACAAACACCACCATCGTCACCGGCATCAGCATTAACGCTGAAGGGGTCGTTGTCGGCACAGGTACTACAGATATGTACCCCAGGGACGTTTCTGTATACAGACATGTACCCTAAACAAAGTCAAAATACAGAAACGTACCCGTACCCTTAACGACGGACGAGTCCATATTCCGCAACCCAAGACCAAAACCGTATGTAGTTAATCCCGTTCAGCTGATTGCGAGTGGTGTACGTTKTGCACCGTGAAATATTCGTTATACTGTGTATGCTCTTACATAACGCAATCAAAAGCATCTAATACAACAGTATGACAGTTCCGATCAAGAAAACTCCACAATGCCGAATGGAATCGTCCTAGGGTACATTTCTGTATTCTGATTATGGCCAGGGTACATTTCTGTATACAGAAACGTACCTGGGGTACACATCTGTAGTACCCGTGCCGACAACGACCCTTTCAGCAGCATTAACACCAACGCCCCAAGCAAGGCTTTTGAAATGGCGCAATTATTTAATAATGTTTTCCCAAGGGTAGTGACAATCACATTTAGAGTACACATATAACGACCTGGTATAACCTATCCAGTCGAACAAAGAAAAGTCTGAAAAGTTTGTTGGCTTTTTTTTCAGACGCAAACTATTTTAACAACCAAACTTAAAATTTACGTAGTGCAGATTTTTATCTGACACGAAACATTTGAACAGCCCCCTTTCGTTGTTGAATATCGACAATATTGTGACAAGAAATTCACATATTCATCAGGCAACGTATTGAAATGTGCTTGTTCTGAAACTCAAACTTGCCACATTGCCAAACCGTAATCCATGAAACCATTGACCCCCGCTGTTGCGATAAAAGCCGTGTGTTGAGAGTCGTTACTGGCAAGGGGCCTTGTAATCATAAAACATTTGCTGAGTGACGTGCAATAAAAGCATGGCGGGGACACCCACGCAGGGCGAGGTATTGTCAAGGGCTTCACTGAATCCTGTTGGGAAACGTGTGGTATATTAGACAAAGCTTATAAATATGCGGTTATTACTATGTAAATCGCACTGTAGGGAAATATTTATCTAATTGTTATATAAACATTGCAGAAGCTGTTTTATTTCACGCTGACTGTGCAGTTTTTAGGTTGATTTTTTTCTTTTTGATCGACCAGATCCTTTTCAGTGCTCTTTGGTGTTGTGATACACACGGTTTTGTTTTCTTGATGTAGGCTGGTAATGTTACGGTAGATGTTAGATGAAGCGTGACCGTGCTGTTTTGAAGAACTAATATTGATGTATCATACAATGTCATCATATCACTTACGACCTCTTTAGTTCAATTCAATGGTGTCTACCAAATGATGTCATCAATTCCCATCACATCATTTGCAATGTCATCAAATCAAAATGTCATCCCATGACAGGTCAGGATGACACATAATGTCGTCGCCTATAGCACTTATAGTATATGTAATGTCATCATATCACGACTAACGTGTCAAATGACCTATAATGACACAATACCTATAATGTCACATATATACAGAACACAATACCTATAATGTCACATATATAAAGAACAGCAAGAGCGTCCGCAATATAGACCTCTTAGCGAAACGTTTGACTCAATGCTTCTGTACAAGATTTAAATACTGGATCACGTGGCCTGTCAACTATTGTAAAAGGAGACACAGGCAGTACCGGTCAAACGTAAGTCGCCGTAAAAATGACAAAAATTAACAAACCAGCAAATAACACAATTCTCTGCGAAGAAAATCAATTTCATCCGTGAAAAACAATCTCAGCGAAAAGTAATAAACCGGCGTGCGACTAAACCGCACACACAAAGGCAAGATTTCACCAGGGAGTTTCTTGTCGTTGTTTGCACTGCCCACGAGATTCTGCCATACCAACAATTCTTACGCCTTCAAGACGTTTTTCCCTTCCCTGGTCTAAAACCTAGACCAGAGGCTAGCAGGGACGACCCACCTGTTGGCCGATTCAGCTATTAGTAGCATGCGACAACAGAGAAAGAGATTAAGCCAGTCATTTTTTCAAGGCTTGCCCTTTTTTCTCAAAGATACATTCGCGTGCTTTGGATGAAGGGCTGTCGATAAACAATGATGCGGTGTTAGTTTGGGGAGTTTTTGTCGGTGAAAACATTCAGTATTTGCTTGCAACTGACATGACTTTCTTTATCTTAATCTCCGGTTTTATACGCACACTACATCTTTTTAGCCATCAGTGAGAACAGGTTGAATTTGGAATTTGACATTTTTGGAGGTTTTTTTTATAATTGAAAAACATTTTACGAATTATGCGGGAAGGTTGACGTGACAATAGAATTACGAACTGTCCCAATTGATATACTTCTGTGTTGTTCTAACTGAATTACTGGTGTTGATACAAACTTGATAATGACTGCGTCTGGGGATAAACATAACCTTCTGCACTTACCGCCTCCTACTAAAATAACGTTAGTTTTCTGTCAGATTCGCCACCATACATGGTCTCGTGGATAGTGTGGTCCCTTGTCCATAGCAGTAGATGTGCAAGCTAGGTCCCTACCCCCATGGTCTCGTGGATAGTGTGGTCCCTTGTCCATGACAGTAGATGTGTAAGCTAGGT
>VKKT01000414.1:140951-153324 GCA_008038995.1 Haliotis laevigata
GCCTCTTACGACAAGCATGGGTTACTGAAGATCAATATTCTAACCCGGATCTTCACGGGTGAGTGAGTGTCACGCCTTGAACACTGGGTCGTTTATTTCACAGCGCATGAGTTTAATCGGAGAGGAAAGCCACCCATCTGACTAAACGCATCACTTTGTGAGAAAACATGACTGATGCCCCAATTTGTAAAGAATAAAACAAACAAATTTGATGGTCAGTATGACATTAACAAATACTGCGTGTTAGAAGATTGCGTATTTAAACTGGTTACGGCCAAGGCGATAAATCTAAGCACTAGATGATATTTATTACCTGATATGACGTTAAACACAATAAACGCATATACTACAATTTCAGCCCGACTATCAATATGACATGTACACACGCAGCTCTAACTACCTGTCAATCATGTTTATTACCTGTCAAACAGCCGAGCTGTCGTGATTAATGCGCTGTTAATTCAGTGGATTTTGACAGCCATTGTAGACCAGTGTATCACATATCTCCACAGTTGACAGCGAAATAAGGACATCCGAGGTTATGGCGTCAACTGCTTTGTACACCTCTATCTGGAGATGATATCGACACCGGGTATCCATATATGGCGATGGAGCGTGCATAGGCGGATCCAGAGGGGGGATGCAGGGGTGCGCACCCCCCTTTTGTGCTGAAAGTTTGTTAAATGACCATTGAAACGCGGGTGAAAATGAAGTGTGCACCCCTCTATTTCTCAATAGTCTGCACACACCCCAACACCACCCCCCTTTCTAAAAAAATGTATCCGCCCCTGGTGTGGATTACATATGGTACATATTCAGTAGTGTATACGTCACAGAAACATCGGGAATATTAGCGTCAGATCACGAAGACTCGTTGAATGGTGAATTAATTATCAAGAAAGCTGTGTTAAACGTTGCTTTGAACCTTATTTCAATGACATACCGGTGCTTCCGCGTAATGTGTGAGTGAGTCAGGGTCTAGATCCACAAAACGTTCGTAGCACTGTGGGGTAGCCTAGTGGTTAAAGTGTCCGCTCGTCCCACAGAAGACCCGGGTTCGATTCCCCACATGGGTACAATGTGTGAAGCCAATTTCTGGTGTCCCCNGTCGTGATGTTGCTGGAACATTGCTAAAAGCGGCCTAAAACCGTACTCACTCACTCGTAGCGCTACGACATTCGTAACCCAATAATAAACTATAGAGTTACGACAGGTCGTAACGCTACGAACGCTTTGTGGATCGGGACCCTGGTGTTCCGCCACATTGAACAGTATTACAGTTAACTTTCAGGCCTTAAGGAAATAAAACTATTCACTTCTATGTCAGTAAAGTCTGAGTGGGATATCCACGTGTATCTCCGACATAGTATCTAAGTGGGCTAACAGAACATAATTCACTTTAAGTTAAATATCCACTTGCGATTTGTTGGTATACCCTGTAAGTGTATTCGTATGTACTTGCATGATTTTTAGGTTAATTAGAAATTTGAAACGTGTAATGTTTGATCATTACAAAATATGTTTACCATGGTGCAACTAACTGTTTCAAGCAATCATTTTAAAATAATTATGGCGCCTTTGTTATCAACGTTTCATTCATTAATGATTCTTTAATGTCATAGGTTATGCAAATTATTGATCAATCTGCACCAACCCATGGTAAAACTCCTGCTGGTAATTAATCAAAAAGGATCTGGAATAATTGAGCTCAGGGCGTTTTTATTTTGATAAATTAGTATTCTCAGCGGGAGTGTATGTAGTTCAATATTTATCATGAAACAGTTCACACACCTTTGCTCACCTGTCCATGGTAGGATTGGCGGAATTCCTGGCGTCGTTGTCATATTTGTTATTGACAACATCAGGCAGTTGAAACACACGGAGCTTGACTGTTGACGGACATGTCGATGTATTGCAAGAGTAAACTGTTTAAGTTACGATTATTTATTTGTGCGTTGTTTGAAAACGTGAGATAGAGAGAAAGTGAGTGAGTTTGGTTTTACGAAACATTTAGCAATATTCCAGCAATATAACAGCGAGTACACCAGAAATGGTCTTCCCACATTGTACCCATGTGGGGAATCGAACCCCTGTCTTCGTCGTGACGCGCGATCGTTTTAACCACTAGGCTACCCCACCGTCCCGGGGAGAGTGAGTTAGGTTAACGCCAGTTTGAGCAGTATACTTTTCTATCACGACGTGTCAGCCTAATGTGGGCGGAAAAGTGGTGTGGGTTTCAGACTTCAGTTAAACACACTGATACAGGTATGGTGATGACGAATCTAGAAACATAACCAGCGCACATCGGGATTCGAACCACAATCCCAGGATCCAGTCAAGCCCAAGGGATGCAACTTTGCTCCGTGAATTACGGCTCCTTGTACGCTTGGCCTCGGTACCCCACGAAACCGTTGGGAATGCCGTATCTTTTATTGTAAGCGAGGGTCAAACAGTTACAAGTAGACACATAATTATGACCTTTTGTCATTTGCCATTTGAAACAACGTCAGTTGCAGGAATATACAAGTCAGTGGCAGATATGTCATCATAACAGACAGTGATAGTATCCATGATTGATTATATCATCTGGGACCAAAAAATGACCACAGGTTCCTGACTGTTGCTTGCTGTCTCCATAGGGACCAGCGCTGGCATAAGACATCAGCTATAATGTACATATCGCATCGCTATCACGGCTTTGTACATTTATCTCCTGTCTCTACGGGCTCCCATTGTCAGAAAATATCCATGCTCAGTTTGCGATTATGTGGACGAAAGGGAAGCGTTTTGACGTTTTTGGGGTTGTTTTCACAATATCATAAAGTGCCTTTGGTTGACGACACGAGTAATAAGTTGGCTGTGGTAAAAATACAACATTTAAAAATTCGAATTTTTTCAAGAGTTTAAACCTGGTTATACATTTCTATTATTCCCGAAAAGTGCATGCGTATGCTCAAGGGTAATGTACTAAAAGCCTGGTTTGATTGGGCAGAGCTGAGAGTCAAAACGAAAAAAAAACAAATCTGTGGGAAGAGTTACTTCCCTTCGTGCATTCTTCTGATTTAACTTACATCATCAGCACAAAGCTCACAGACCTGCCAACTATCACACATTTAGCTTAAGACTCACGCTTTATTACTCACATCACGCTTTCACGACAAAATGGATATATCTCAGTCCAATTTGTTTCTTCTATAGCATGCACGTTTGAATACATTATTTTAGTGACTTTTCTTAGTAGAGACTTCTTTGCAATTCTGCGTTGCAATGAAGACCCCATCATGATCCACCCTGAACGCGGGCCTTGAGCCCCGGCGTCTTAAGCTTTTGTCTCTCTTGGGGTGGGGAGGTGTCCTCCCAAACGTTTAACGTCCCAAAAGTTAGACGCGTTAAAACAACAAAGGTTATGGTTGGTTGCACTGAGGTTCACTACACTGTTACCTTCGTTAATTAATGGACTAGTCCAAATGTACAAACCCAAACACAAAGAGAAGAGATTGTGTATATTGACAATAACTTTACTTTATATTGTTTATGTTGGAAAAACAATGTTAGGAAGGAAGTAACTCCATTAGGGACAGGTTCATTATATCAGTGGGTAAGACTAGGTTGTATTCACAGTCACGCATGATTGATTTGTCTGACAATTGGGATGTATGACGTTTGGGACGTCTAACTTTTGGGAGTAAACCGGTGGGAAACTCTGAGATAGGCAGATTCATTAACTGTTTTTTCAAAGACGGACAACAAGTGTTCAGACGGACGAATGTTGGCGGTAAAATTCTTTATTTCCATTTAAATTAAGAAGGGGAAAAATATAGGGTCCGCGGAAGATCAGGAACAATCACGCGATCGCACAGACTCGCACACCCACACATGTACTACATACACAGTGGTCATGAATTATATTTGTTTTGTTGTAGTGAAGTACACAATTCATGAAATTTTCGCCCAAAATGATTGTGGAATATCACCATTCAACTTGCCCTGATAATAGAACTCTGTGAGACAATAGGTTAAAAATACTACACGGCATCAACAAGACATCAAAAAGGGAGGAACATATGGCTATAAAGACTGCATACAGTGTGTTACTCAAAGTGTGTAACATTAAACACAACAATAAAATACGACTTCACTGAAAGCTTACAACGCGTTGACGCAACCAGACCTCCTGCATTGAATCAGCTGAAATGACTTTTCTATAAAGAGGTTTGAATACAGCTACAGAGGCAAGGGAAAGCTGAGCTAATGAAGGTTTGTTCTCGCAATAACTCGGATCTCGCGTGACTTTAATTATTGCGGGAAGGAGATCGTGACATGAGACTGAAATTGACAACAGAGAATCTGTGCTTAATTTCACCGATGATCCCGACCGACTAAGTTTGTGTATGCACGTGTCTCGGGTAACTCTCGAGTCATGGGGTCAGCGTCAGCAACGGCGTGTTGATCCTGCCGCGCGACGTCGCTCGATTCTGACAAACGTATCTAATTTGGATTCCCAATGGTCTTAATTATTGCAATCAGTTATTGACACAAGATGTCCATCCATCAATATTGATGGCTGCTTCATTAACGTAGACAAACCCCGAGGCACCCTGTTATATCCAGCATATTACCATAATTATATACCACTGCATGTACTAAGAATGTACTTGAGGGAGTATTGCTTTTCGCCATCACAAATAGTCTTCACGCGTTGAACCCATGATGGGAATCGAACCGGGACCAAATTAGGCCTTACGAGTAAACCCTATAGCCGGGTTATCCCACCTACCCAGATGTTTTAAAAGTAGATGTATAGGTGTATTGTCGTTATATTGTGGTTAGGTTGATTCGATCCTGGGTGTAATGTCGTGACGTTAATCAAGCGTTTTTAGTACATTAGAGCGGTTATTATAAAAATTATTTATACTTTACATTTTTTTGCTGTTGTTTTTGGACACAGCGGACGTCATTATCCAGTCGAACGTGGATTCTAACCGCGGGTCCAGCATCTATTTGTTTGCTGTTTAACGTCGTACTCAGCAATTTTTCAGCTATATAGCTGCGATCTATAAATACTGAACCAGATAATCCAGTGATCAATATCATGAACATCGATCTACGCATTTGGGATGCGATGACGTGTTTCAACCAGTTCACCGAGCCTGACCACCCGATCCCGTAAGTCGCCTCTTACGACAAGCATGGGTTGCTGAAGACCAATTCTAACCCGGATCATCACTAGTCGTGTCGGGCACCGATTAACGGCATAGCGATGTCACTGCCTTGTTTTGGATTTTCTGTACAGATTTTATTTATTAGAAAACTCTTAAGTACCAACCAAACGACCATGTGTGTTAAATTGACCTAAAGACTTCAAAGCATGGATTTAGGTCATGAAAATAAATTGTCTGTGCTAAATATTCGGTTCGCCCACCGATAGCCTTTGTTCCAGATAAAACAAAGATAATAGAGAAACCTCGTTGAACTGAAGACATGCGGTAATTGCGACAACCGTAAAAATAATCTAACTGCCGTAAACAGGCGAGTAATGTCGTAAACCCTACGGACCGACTCTCCAGCGTTCGCCTTTGAGACTCGCTACCAAAGTCAATGGAGCTAGCAATGCCATAAAGCAGCTGTTACCATTGTATAATGTTTAGAAAAACAAACCACCCCAATCGCGGTTTTTATGCACGATTTATTCCTCAAGAGCACGTTTTGTAACAAAGGCATGGCACTTGATCGTGTAGCGAGATCCAAAAGCCTGATACACCCAAACCTCCTTGTGGGCTACATTTATTGTGTACAGAACACCGATCGATGTGATGTAGCTGAAGAGGAAGGCTGCACATGAAGCCGTCCAAACTCACTGCATCAAATTAAAGAACCGAATGTTACATAAACAGCGGATGTCCCCCTACTAACCTGGGCTTGGCGAGTTAAAGTTCTCTCATTAAAACTCTACAGATTAATTGATAAATATTTCAACATGAACACTGCTTTGCGAGGCTGTATGGCTCCAACCGCAATGCATGGTGGGAACTATAACAAGTATCCTCCCAAAACCCTCAACGAGGAAATTCAATCGTGGTTCGTAACCATTCCTCTATCTAAACAACGATTATTAATTCATCCATCTTCTCAATGTAAGCCAGTTTACAGGCGTGGTACAATCAGGCTTGGCCGTTCCTGTCACTATTAATTATTTCCAATGAATGGCATCTGGACATCCATGTCAGATATTGAGAAACTAAATCTATAAGGGTTTAACCAGGAACATTTTACGTGACATAAACGATATTAAATGACCGCAGTTCAGTGACACCTCCTCAGTACGGACCCCTTCATACCGGAACCTCAATTTTCCGAATGATCACAGTTGGATTGTTTTGTCTGTGACCAATAACTCAATTTAATAGCAATTGTTCGGATTAACGGATTTTCCTGGATGGGATTATATTTTGGGGTATGTAAAGGACATGCATTCTTTACATGAATTATTAAACTTGCTTGGTGTCTTGGTGATCAGAGAACTGATCAGTGGGCATAGCATAGTTGGCCAAAGTCTGACACCTGCATTTAGCAAACAAACTTACAAATAAACATACGTTCGAACATACATTTATTGAAAATAAATAAATAATAAATACATAAATAAATAAATAAATAAATTTGTATTAGAATAAATATATATGTGTTTGGATATATCAAGTATGTTTATGACAGAATAAATATACTTGAATAATATTTCACTACCTCCAGTTATTAGCTGAGCACCATCAGAAATAGCAATCAATAACATTGTTTGACATTCATTCACGAAGGTTTTACCGTAAACTGGTGTCAACTATCCATGGAAGCAACAGATGGGGGGAATAAACTAAGGGACATATTTGGTTTTGATTAAATATTTTTTTTATTATTCATGACCCGTGGCAACAGCTGGGCAGAATAAATATTCAGTTACTCTTTCGCTGAAATAAAAGGCTTTTCATTAATAATGTAAATATTTCGAAAGCATCATAGCTCATCAATTCATTCAACCGTATCTGTTCGATGGTCTTTGTGAAGATAAATGGCGTGGTGCCCAGTAGTAGATGGCGCCAGGTACCAGGTCATTACGTGCTCAATGCCGAGATGCAACTGGAATATCGGTACCTGACGAAACTCAAGAACTAAAGAAGTGTTCTGTTGTGTTTATATGCAATAAATTGAGCAGAGTGGTACATGACTAAATTGAGTATTTCATATAGCAAGAAAACCTTACTGGATATATGTATTTGTTTCTCGCAATACGAAATACTCAATTTATTTATTTATCATTCTGCTGTCTCTATTTAATGTCAATATAATCGTTTTGGTAGATAATCACACAAACTAGTCTATTCTTGTGACTATCAACTCAGGCTTGGAAACTCTATCGGGGTGGCGCTTTTCAGGTGCATGATACTGTGAGTCATCTGCAGTTGTGCTTCCCTTAACTGTGTCAGGATCCGCTGGTTGTCGATTTTGGATCCTGCAGTGATTATAATTCTACCAACTGCGTCACGTTGACCTGCCAGGTTGCGATAAACAATGAATAACAGATTTAAGAGTTAAGCCCACCTCACTCACTCAATGGCTACATAATGGACCAACGGAAGAACAGACAGATTGCGTTTAAGTAACACTTACAACCGTCAGACGAAATCTACGTGAATGATTAAGCGTTAACTGCCACGGGATCACACACCTGAGACTGCGGTCTGATCAAAGGGAATATTTAACAGGTGAAAACAGCAAGTTGATCGTAAAATTCAATGACCAGTCTTTCTGTCACCAGATGAATTACTGCGTTGCCATCCAGTTCGAAACTCGTGCATTATTACACGTTTCTTTGTTTAGTGTTCGCAGAGTAATTTACTTGTTACAACCCGCCTTGCAACAATGCAACTTGGTGGATACATCAAGTGTTAATAATTGATTACACGCTTCCGGGTCACCAGGTGAGCAGGTGATTGGCAGCTATACGCACCGGGCGTATAGACCAGTCAGCCTGTGACACTGTTTAGTCATAACGGGACAGTGACACACGTGTTAGTCATTTGTTTACTGTTTGCTGTCATTGTCTATTGCAGGGTGATACATTTCAGCAGAGACGTTCCATCGAGAACAAATGTGTCAACTGAACATCTCGCATTTAGGATGTGCATCAGTTGAAATATTTTATAACATTGTTGCTGCATTATTATTCTCTTTCAGATAAATAGTGACACGGGGTGAGTTTAATGTCATTATTTGATTCTAGAAATTGGCGAGTCAATAATGAAGCATACAAATGTATGGAAAACAACTTGTTGTTTATTGTACGGAGCGACGTTTCGATGTAGATTCTTATGCCGCAATCAAGCTAACGGTTGTTATCGATAAGGTCGTATGCTTCATTATTGAACATACTGTAATTGAGGAAAACGAATAACAGAAGGTCTAATGTTAGAACGGCATGACAACTAAACAAAAGTTAAGTCAAAGTGACGGACGTCTGTAGCAAGGGTGCATTTTACGAGCACAGGTATATAAACTGGGTAATTATTGGACGAATCGGAATTAAATTTTCAATCTACGGATCCGGGCGACTCTTCACATCAAATTGCAGTGTATTAGAACACCGGAGCACTGAAAATCTATAGTTTGTCTCGCATACTAACATGGAAGAGGGTTTCAAATAAAATATAACAGTAGGAATGAGAACTAGTGCATTTACATATACGTTAGCCTTTACGTAACGGTTCTTGATAATATATGTGTTTCATTCTGAGCTGGTGACGCATGCCCTTGATGATACTGTCAGAATCAAAGTGTAATCTATTATGCATAATACGCCCGTGAGCTCACACTGACACACATATTACTAAGCGATTTAAAATGCAGTATGCTATCAAGGGTCAAATTGGTCCGTTAAATCTGATGAGAATCAGTCATTAACGAGGACAAAAAAGACGATAAAGGCCGCCTAGGTCAGTGTTAAACAGCAGAACAATTTCACAGCCTTTCACGGCAAACAGCGCGTGAAGTGAGCGAGTACATTCCTACTATACGTATTCCTCGTAGCGTCTGATCTGAGTTCACATTCTACTCTCTTTTCAACAAACGTTTAAAAGTATCTTCTTCCGTAATTTGTCATTTATCCAATAAGTGCATTTCCAACTTTCTTAACCACTTACTTCACGTCTAATATCGCCAACAGCAAGCTACGAAATGAAGTTACGACATGAAATACTAGGTTCATAAGCTGCAAGGTAGAAGAAAATACACTCTCGAAAACTAGATTTAACGGAAACATCTCAAACCTTCTCCAACTTTATAGGGCTTTGGAAGTTGCCGAAACAGTGCAAACTTTAGGCACTGATGTAGTATTGCATGCTGTATCTAACACCCGCAACAACAAATTGTTTTTAGAAGAAAAAACAAGCTTCCTATATCAAAGATACACACATTTTTTACCCAGGAGCTTTTCTTAATTCTGCGATTGTATTTTTCCGGGTTTTGATGATGATACGAAGTGAGTATGGTTTTACGCCGCTTTTGGCAATTTTCTAGCACTTTCACCGCGAAGGGCATCAAAAATGAGCTTCAGGCGTTGCATCCACGTGGGGAATGGAAACCGAGTTTTGGCGAGACGAGCTTACTCTGTAACAACCAGGCTACGTAATTGATGATACTGATGTACACTGCCAAGGCGACCCGTGAAGGTCCGGGTTAGAATGCATACCTTCAGCAACCCATGCTCGTCGTAAGAGGCGACTAACGGGATCGGGTGGTCAGGGTCGCTGGCATGGTTGACACATGTCATCGGTTCCCATTTACGTAGATCGATGATTGTCAGGTCCAGACTCGATTATTTACAGACCGCTACCATATAGCTGGAATTTTGCTAAGTGCAGCATAAAACTAACCTCACTCACTCACTACCGCCAAGGCTCATCAGAAGTACGTACAACTTATCTCTCTATTCATGCTAACCGGTTCCTTCAGAACGTGATTCGAGATGTCCTCTGTTTAGACAACTGTACAATAGTCTTTGCCCAACGCTGTCACTTTAGAAGGAGAATGCGGACGTGCACGGACAGAGAAAAGGCTGATGGCCAAACGTGATGTAATCAAAAAATAAATAACTCGAATATGACATAATAAGCAAGAAAAGCAGGTATTGTACGTTACAGAGTTCGTTCACAGACACACTCCATTTAGCCTACTAACATTTTGATTACTTTCATATCTTTTCCTCAAATCCAATTTTCAAGTGTTTTCTTTTGGTCGGCAGTGCAGTTATAATCCTACATGGAAAAACAAGTCAGTTGCGATTATTCCTGCAAAATTTTTAATGCAATTTTATTTGTTTTACTGAAAAACGTAATTTATTATCCATTCCAAACAAGCATTTATCAATTATTCATAGAGCAAAACAATACCTGTATTTCTTGCCGCATTTAAGAGCAGCCAAGCGATGTAGACGATCTGTCAGAAATGCATGAAACGCTTGACGCCTCATTTACGTTAGTATGATCCTACTGATGGCGTTAAGCAGCATCTGAATCCGGGACTGACCTGGTTCCCCGCATCCATGGCTTATGTAAGAAGACGGTGTGTTAAATGTATTGTCTGGCTTATTGTGTTCCCAGACTACTGGGTCGTGGATCGTAGGTAGAGAGGATTGTGGATCTTGGATGGTGGATCTTTGGTCTTCTCTGATCTGGAGTCCTTGATCGTGGATCTGGGATCGTGGAATGTTGGTGATAGGAGTTATTGGTGATAAAATACAGATTGTTTTGTGGCAGGCAGACAGACAGACAGCTCAAAGCAACCTAAACATCCAACCCATGCATACTGACATCCACATGCTTCACGCAATATCTTAAAGACTATGGATCGAAGTTCACGCAAGTTCACGTGTTGCGACGGCGCCAAACATATTGAGGTAGACATTTCATTCCGAACGGATTTAAAAAAAGGACAGAACTAGAAATGAACTTTCCTTGCATGACAAGACGTAGGCTAGACATTCAGAAAATACACAGTCGCAAGTTATTGGCATCCATGACATAGGGATCTCCCTTCGCAGCATTGGTGCTAACATTTACCACACGACTGTTTGTCGACTTGTGAGGAAGCACTCTGCAACAGGTGAAGGAAGGCAGCACCAAAGGTCTGGATGACCGTGGAAGACCAATAGCCATGATGACCGAGTCCTTATTTGTCTGGCAAGACGCAATCCAACGACCTAATAAGTAAGTACTCGTCCCTTTCCGTAACCTGAAAGTAGACTCGTACACCTCTCGTACACCTCTCGTACTGATCGTGGCTCTGTATGAGCGCAAAATCGCAGAGAGAAAGAAATAGACTAGTCGCCAACTATTTTCAAGGGCATGTAACTCTAGTTTACTTGGAAAACACACATGGTATCCACGCCTAGGAAATAACCTCAAAAGTTATGTTTAACATGCTGAAATATTTCCCTACGCCATAATGTTAAAATATCCTCGTTATAAAAAATCATGAAACCCAGGAGGACTATGCAAAAATTAGAATATACTTGAAGTGTCTGGGGAAAAATTATGCAAGCCGCAATGAAAAATATTTCAAAGACATATTTTGACCAAATTTCTTCTCTACATACGCGCATTCTGATTGGCTGGGGGAATATTTCGCCCGGACATGGCTACGAGAGGGGTACGAGTCTACTTTCAGGTTACGGAAAAGGACGAGTAGTTACGAATGCCCACGACCTATGCCGAAGAACTACTCCGGGGTTGGAGAATGGGAGTCCGGCACTCTACTGGTACCTTCAGAAGGATGCTGCAGGCTGTTGGTCTAAGGGCATGTCGCCTGATCAGGCATCCCTTCCCCACAGAGAGGCACAGACAGGAACGTCAGGTGCGGCCACAACTCGATGACATGGCGTAGGGTTCATACCTCTGATGAACGTTTTCAACACGTTACCGACATCCGTTGCCGCGTATAGAACTCAAATCCTCATTTTAAAAATCTGCAGCAAGTGACGCATTAGTAATGGCAGAAGATTCCTACGCAGGATATTCGATGCCTGATTGGCAGTATGAGGAGGACGAGGGGTGCGAGGTTGACTATACCAGATATCTGGTAGCCAGTAATATAGCTCATACAACCACATCAGTCATTAGGTGAGAACTGTGTGACAATCAGATTGGTAGCGGAGTGATGGCTCATACAACCACATCAGTCATTAGGTGAGGACTGTGTGACAATCAGATTCGTAGCGGAGTGATGGCTCATACAACCACATCAGTCATTAGGTGAGAACTGTTTGACAATCAGATTGGTAGCGGAGTGATGGCTCATACAACCACATCAGTCATTAGGTGAGAAC
>VKKT01000414.1:153374-166002 GCA_008038995.1 Haliotis laevigata
TACAACCACATCAGTCATTAGGTGAGAACTGTGTGACAATCAGATTGGTAGCGGAGTGATGGTTCATACAACCACATCAGTCATTAGGTGAGGACTGTGTGACAATCAGATTGGTAGCGGAGTGATGGCTCATACAACCACATCAGTCATTAGGTGAGAACTGTGTGACAATCAGATTGGTAGCAGAGTGATGGCTCATACAACCACATCAGTCATTAGGTGAGAACTGTGTGACAATCAGATTGGTAGCGGAGTGATTGCTCATACAACCACATCAGTCATTAGGTGAGAACTGTGTGACAATCAGATTGGTAGCGGACTGATGGCTCATTACTGTTATTCCATTATTGTGTATTCCCCTCAGATTGCAAGTAAATTCAAGTTGTTCTTTTAATCAGACTATATTTTTTATAACATGCTACAGTTACCATTTTAAGGTACGGAATTGTTTTTTTCAAAACATACAAGGACCAGTAGTGTTTTCGTACTTACATGACACAGTGCGTGGTGCTTCATTTGTCCATGTGCATATAAACTCGCGGTACGGTAAGTACAGACACGGATTGATTTCACTTCTGTATATGTTGGAGGAGCCAAAGTCAGACAGGGAGCTGCCCTTTTTCATATTTTATAAGATCAAATTTAATTTGGGTATTTTATACCATATAATCGTCTCTGAAAAATTCGGTAAACACATTTTCACGTGAAACTAGTCTCCGGGGCAAACTAACCAATTTTACGAGCTGGAAAACTAAAGAACGAACAGGCTAAAGAAGGGTCGTGATAATTTAATTTAACAAATGGGTTTCAAGTTAATTACACACTAACGTAACTATCGTACTTTAGTTATTAAATGTATTGTGTACAATAAACACGTGTGGCCTGTTGGGACTACAGAAAACCCACGTGGCCCGTCAGAATCAGTGATTAGGCATCGTTATATATAATCAATGGTGCGGCTAGCAGAAATATATTACACGATCTCACACTTTAGTTGTCAAGCTGTGTTTACAGTATGCTTTGTGTTTCTGAGCCTAATGGTACTTTACCTTCCGTTCTACATGCCAGTATTGATACTGTATGATATAGTCCAATCTCGCACTAGTACTGATGGTCGCAAGGGTGTATATTCTTCTGACTAGCAGTTGCTGCAGAGTATTCACTCTCAGAAGTAGGGTTTCAAATATTTTACACAAAATATTATGTAAAACACAAATAAGCTAAAAACAATGTTTATTTTTTCATAACCTTAAGCTGAGGCAATCAAGGCATGCGACTAGTATTGTAGACTTTGATTTAGTCTCAGAAGTCTTGGAGACACATCAGCGTGCTTATGGAATCACACAACTCCTTAATTCGAAGAACAAGAACATGAAATGTATATCGATGTTTCCAAATTCGATACAATGAGCCGTTAATATATACTGAACCACAAAAGAAAGGTCGCTTTTCAAAACAAATGCAAAATTTTGTTCCTGCAAGGTGGTGTTTTTATTATGATTGTACCGTTTTCGTAACATGTTTTTCAATCCAAATTGACAGTTATTACCAACATCAGTGTGTTTTCTGATGAAAAAACATATCGACCATTGACATTCGTGAAAATGAAAATGCATGTGCATGTCGTGACAACATTACCAATGAAAGCGAGTCCCAAACTCGCCTGAACTCATTTTTGTTTTGACACAACCACCATGCCACGTCTTCCGACTGCAGGAGTGGTATCAGGTCACTAACAGCATTGTAGTGGGCGACCTTCAGTAACATCACAACGTCAAGACCGACAGATTGTGCGCAACCATCTGCAGGATCGCTTCCCCAAAGCGACGGAAACAGCACGGCAGACCATTGGGACTCACAACAGACCCGTCAGTGCCGATACAGTGCGTGGACGTTTGTGCGGAAGAAACCTCTACTGTCACAGATCATATCGTTGTCCTGTCCTCACCGTTCATCACCGCCAAAACCGACCAAAATGGGCAACTCAGCATCGAAATTGGCGTTATCGACAATGGAGAACTGTGCTGTTATCTCATGAAAGCCGATATTGTGTCGATATCAGTCGATGACAGAATGAGAGTATGGCGAGGGTGTGGTGAAATGTTTTCCAATGAGTGTATTGTTGAAAGAGTGACTGGGGTGGTCCAAGCATGATAGTGTGGGGTGCAATCGGACTGAACCAGTTAGTTGAATCTTGGTCCAGGATGAGGAAATGACATGACAGCTGCTCGCTGTATTGACGAAGTCATAAGACCCCCACGTTGTACCACATTTTGGCCGTTACAGAAATCAGATCTTCCAGCAAGACAGCGGTCGTGCCCACACTGTCAGAGCAACTTCCTAAGATAGCATGGCATCCAAACTTTACAAACTCTTGCACTCAGTCCGAATTTAAGTCCAGTAGAACATCTTTGGAACGAGATTCAAAGAAGACTGACTGGCCTCCAACCAAGGCCGACAACTGCACCTGGACTCGATCAGGCATTTCGCAGAGTATAGACCCAAGTGCTTATGACCTTCATCGATCGGCTAATTCATTCCATGTACAGACGATGCAACGATTTCATCAATGCCCATAGAGGCCACACACGATACTGACTTAGGGGTATCTTAATGGTACCATTTTTGGTGAATTGTTTGTGTGAACTCTAAATTTGTTTCCCGAAAATGTGTTAACCATCATTGACAAGTTTGAACTCAGTCCTCCTATTTGATTGTTAATTAGATTGAATTAAAGTGTGTGCTTTAAGAAACCTCTATCAGTGCGACATTTCTTTTGTGGTTCAGTATATTATAATTCTGATGTGAATTGTGTCGGAATTGCAACCGTGCATCGTGACGATGTATTCGAGACCGATGTCTTCAAAGATTTGTCTGTGCCAGAATAGTTTTTACTCATCTTGTTTCTTTTTTAAGCCATTAAAGCTGTACCATTAGATGATTCATGGCTGTTGGAGGTATACTCATCGCCAGGTGATGTGATGCAGATGACTGGGGCTGCAGGGAAATCAATATTTGTTCTCCGGTAGAAGTACCGTTATTATTCAGGTAAATAGCAGGTTACAGGTATAATTAGGTGTGCTGATGTCCATCCATCTGAACTTGTTTTCATTGTATTGCAATCTGTGCGCCGCAACATTTACTTATATTAACACTGCTCAGTGAACATCAATGGTGAGGTCAGGTGAGGTCAGGTGAAATGGTGTCTAGTAAACGTTCTAACATATACAGCGACTTGATTGCGTGTGTGCGTGTGTATGTGCGTGCATGTGCGTGCATGTGCGTATATACCGATGCTGACTCATGTTCTTTAAAAGTGCTCGCCAACGCTACGATACGATTAATTTTATATACCCCACTCAGACACACACAACTCAGTCGGAGCTGATAAGGATTTGCTTTATTCCTTTAATGGCCACTACTAGGCAGGGCAACAACAAGTAGAATATTTTAAGGACATTTGTTGGACGTGTTCCGGGGCTGAGTCACCAATTCGGCTCTTTGGGTGGAGGCTGTGTCCACTATAGTTCCAGTGCTCGTCTTTAGAGCCGATATATGACGGCCAGGTGGTAAAATATGTTGCCCATGTGACATCGTCACACGCAACGTAAATGTATACTCATGGTATTAACCACATGTTTGCCTTCCCTTGATGTACACGAGTACATGACAAAATGGTTTATTGTTACGGTTCACAATATCATTCATGCAATATTTAATTCTTTTTTGAAAATATTGTCTATATCTAGGTTATCGCTTCTTAAATTATTTACCGCTGCCTTGCGGCTGCTGCTCCTGCTGATGATGAGGATGATGATACCGTTATGACGTTGTACATTAGACGTTCATATCACACACGTTACCTACACGCTGCAATCATACTAACAGACAAAATAAAAGTTCATCTTCTCACGATACACATGTACGTTTTATCTTGAGAGGTCGTTAAAGGCGCTCTCTATAAATAACATAAACGTGACCCGTCTTTCAGTGTGAAGCATGTGGGTGAACTATGTGTGAAATTTGTCTAATTTCTTCAACCATTAACCTCTCCCGTCTTATCAGGCACCGCCCGTAGATATACCTTCTATCTAACACAGTCTCCATCCCAGTATAGTAAACTTCAACAGCTGCAATAACGTATCTTTCCACATTTCGGTTTGTACACAGACCAAACTGTAATCAGAACAGCTTCTTCAGATACGAACGCGGAAGGATTTAAGTCTACTATAGACGCAGGGACGGTTATGTGATAACAGCTATCAGCCTCCGACTCTACATCTGTGCTCTAATAATCTACAGACAGATGGCAAAATGGTTAAAAAAAAAGTCTTCACAAGGATGAACCGGGTTAAAAAACCTCTGGAGGTAACTGAAGGGATATCCTTTCTTCTCCGTTCAAACGTTATGTCACATATTAACGAGGCTGGTTTCGCTCAAGTTTACAACGCCCAATACGGGCTATTTGTATTTTTTACACCTCATGACTGCATATTCGGTTTTCTTCTTTTCTGCGTTCATAAATATGTCTAGTTTTTTGTGCCTTATCTGTTTACAACACTCGATACGGGCCTGCTTTTTAATGACAAACGTAATTGCCTTGGATACCATAGCTTGCCGTACATCAGCGTTGCATCACCAGTAGTACTTTCTATCGCATAAAAATTCTCAGCAAGGGTCGTACTTCTTTGGGTACCCGCCCTGATCTTGGATTGATAAAAATCACCCATACCTTTAAGAACTCCACTTTTTATATTTGTGTTCCGGATTGCCAGAACACACAAAGCGTTTTATCAAAATGGTTCGATTTCTTGTTGATAAAAACAATGGCATCTATCTAATTACTTTTCCTTCGAAAAAATAAACTAGATGGAACATGTGCCCGTTCACACAAAACCTTGACGCCATGATGTAGATCATGCAGGCTGACTCTCAGGCTAGACACGGTGCTAAAGACCGCTCCATGCGGTTGAAAACTGCAAGAAATTGTTAAGCTACAAGAATGTAAATCGATATCCTTCGAGACTGTTGGCTGCCTTCTGCACAGCCTGTGTATAAAAGATTCTGAATTGGTTTAGATTCTGAGAAAAAACCCAAAACGTCTGCGGATGTTTTCATCTTCATCAATTGCTTCCAAGGATTCTAACTAATGTGAACCCGCATCAACTCGAACTTCTTCAACGGTATTTGTGAAGTCTTATCATACTCTTGATCTATTACTTACACCCGCTTGTCTCGAACTACTAATAAGTCTATACAATACGATGACATGGGTTTCGAGTTAACGAGGGTCTAACTAC
The DNA here is from genome assembly GCA_008038995.1 of Haliotis laevigata. Lineage (NCBI taxonomy): Eukaryota > Metazoa > Mollusca > Gastropoda > Lepetellida > Haliotidae > Haliotis > Haliotis laevigata. The sequence continues at coordinate 158,675 of VKKT01000414.1, forward strand.
TGGATGGCCAGTGAAGATGTACGCTGTCGGTGTTCATGAAGATACTCAGTACACCAAGGTTTGGCTGGTTCATGCTTCAGTCATCAGTACTATTACAGATGTTGCAAGCTATCCCACTTCTTGTAAATAAACATCCCTACAACTGTTCAAAATATTTTCAGACATCAACAACGATTCACGCTGCTGGGTCACCGTGACACTCAACGAACCACATCACCCTAATTTTAATCGCTTCTTACGACAATTATTAGACATAAATGTCTCACTCTATCGCGAAATATAAATTTATGTTTTCCAAGTTTAAAAAAAACATACGCATTAATAAACAGCGTTGGTATAATTAAAATAAAACAGTTAAATAGTACACCTTTATATGTACAATGAAGTCTCGTTAATCCGACCTCGTCCGTTGCACAGCAAAATGTTGGGACTGGATTAACGAGACTAAATTACGTTTCTTGAAATTGTTACCAACAAAAGTGTCGGATAAAGCCGATTGTCGGATAAACGGGGCTCGGATTAACGAGACTTGACTGTATGTATTGTAACAGCATGTACTATATTTATCAACATGTTTCTCAAAGACAGTAGAAAGAGTAAAGAGAAGAAGCGAACCGGCACATGAGTAAGTGGTGATTTTGTATTGAACATGCGGGCAGAGATCGCCCACTCCAGGTAACAGCGTTGCTTAATGTTGATGATGTTGTTTCGACGTTCCTGTAAACCACCCAGACATCCACATCGACCCGATATTACCCCAGCGCCCTGTGTCAATATCAAACCTGGGTGAAGATGCCCTAAGTGTCGGAGTAATTCACACCATAACAACTAGAAGTGTCCAGTCCTCGCTCAAATACAGTACTAAGGGGACTGCATGGTTATCAAACCTATTCAGGGCTTTTCATCACGTCATTCAGCCCGGAACAAGCATTCGTGCATTCTCAAATGGATGGGGCTGTATTCAATGTCTAGACAGTTCTAACTGGCGGATCCATTCCGTGAACTCGAAATCTCACTTTTGATACACTGTTGTTAAGTTTCGAACTTTTTAAAATCCTTCTAGACTAGCTGTCAAATTTGATTATTCTTTAGATTTAAACACGCTGTCGCAAATCAACAGTTTGTCCCAGAACAGCGCGCCAAGACCCCAGTGTCGTAATTTACTTCCCACTCCCAGAACGTTCGACGCCAGGTTGGAAATTGACAAATTCGCTGACGTTGTTTTGAACTCATTCTGACGGACTAATTTCTTTTAGATTTCATCCTGCAGTTGCTGGTAAATATCTCACTATATCCACTATAGCTCTGCTGTGATTTAATATAGCTGTAGATATAGCTATTGATTAATAACCATTCATGAATATACACATTGAAATGATTAAAGGTGCCATTCCTTTGCCGTAGCAGTTTCTCAGATACTACCAAGCACAGTGTCTAGGTCGAGATTGATGATGGGATCTGGTATTTCCTTTGATTATATTGATAATATAGGTTCAGCATATACATGTTTGGATTCAAACCGACGACAATCGGATACTGGAAAGGGTAAGGGACGCTACGCTGCCCGTCGGTTTCCCGGCACCTCACAGACCCTGGGGTTACCAGTGTAACATATACAGTGTAACCGGAAATCACATGATGACAAAAATAGCAGGGAATGGTCGGGACCGACAGGTACTTCGTGTTATGCATAATATTCGAGACACCGGCATTCGACTCATCAGGATTTGACTGTATGTGATAACGACTGAAAACGTCTTGTTCGCGTGTCATGGTTGTCAGTTAGACGTGGAAAATATGTTGTTTTGTTTGTTTGTTATTTAACGCCACACTCGTCAGTATTTCAGCTATTAGGCGGCGGTCAGTAAATAATCGAGTCTGGCCAGACGATCCAGTGATCAAAGTCATGAATATCGATCTACGCAGTTGGGAAACGATGACATGTGTCAACCAAGTCAGCGAGTCTGACCACCCGATCCCGTTAGTCGCCTCTTACGACAAGCATGGGTTGCTGAAGACCAATTCTAACCCGGATCTTCACGGGTGAGACGTAGTAAATATAGAAACGAGGATAACGATGTTTTATTGCGGAATAGCCATATGAGTTGACAGCTGTCAGTATCTAGCTGAAAGTCAAGATGTATTGAAAGCTTCTAGACTTCTAGTCTCTTAATATATAATTTTGATTGGAACAAATAAACCCATTTACATTGAAAAGGAGCCCTTTGGAGACCAGAGATCCTGAACCTGAGGAAATCTAGACTTGCTTCATTTAAGGCTTTAATTAACACTGCAGGGCTAGGACTGTGAGACAAACTAGGGAAGCTTCTTGGAACCAGTGAACTTCTGATCATTATCATACTGGATACACTAAATATAAGGCGAAAACAATCTGAAACTTATTTTAAAATTTAAAAAGGTTCAGTGTTTGTAGTAATCTTCTTAAATGTCATATCGATGATAGCAATTGTAACGACATACGCGTAACCGATGGCTACAGTGTCTTCATTACGCCAACAACGGTGTCTTCAGTACGCCAACAACGGGGATGTGTTCGTGAAATATTGTTTTTGTTTGGTTTACGAGCTGGTTAGAAAAAAATTCGATCCGTCGAAAAACTAAGATGCCTTGCGCAGGAGTTTTTAATCATACCAAAGTTTTATTTCAAACGCTAGGCGATAAAACAAAAAAATAATCTTGGCCAGTCTGGGTCCATATAAATGTTATAAATCTAAAATCTGACAGCGAGATTTCATTATCAGTTTTATCGTCAAAGCTATCTCCACCATCGGCGGTATCAAAACGTACGCCGAGTTTTTCGTCGGAATTTTTTTATTTTCAAGGACGTCGGATCTGCAACCAAAGAAAAACAAGATGTAATCGGTTTTGTTGGACAACCGAGTCAGGCATTTAGGAGTTTAATGAATATTGTATTGTCTTTTGTAAACCAATGAACTTAATATTATGAAATTATATTCACCTTCGAAATGCGATGTAAAAAACAAAAACAACAACAGCAACAACAGCAACGGCATAAGTAGCAATCAAACAAAGGCTAGCCATCTCATAAAGAAATTAGATCTAGTTTTTTCAAAGGTTTTAGTTTAAACTTTACTTAACGCTTCGATATTTCCTTCTTCCAGCGAAGGGGCGGTGAGATAGCCTAGTGGGTAAAGCGTTGACTCGTCACGCCGAAGGATCGGTTTCGATTCCCCACAYGGGTACAATGTATGAAGCCCATTTCTGGTGTCCCCCGCAATGATATTGCTGGAATGTTGCTAAAACCTAAACCTAAACTCACTCATTCACTCTGTTGTACCCCTTTACGAACAGATCTCCAACTCACTAATGCCAGTCGGATGAGGCGACTGTACTGGATTGTCAGATGTCTTTACGATGACGATGTTATGTGGTATCTCGACGGAGTGTGGCTGTGTTCATGATATCAATCACTGGCTAGCCTGCATTCAAATACTCTTAGAATATCGTGATACAGCTGATATTTGGAAACATGTTACCAAACCACCCATCACTGACAGAAAGGGGCAGAAAGAATCAAGTGCTTTCAATGGTATACTTTCTCTTGCCAGGAAGTTTCAGTAAATAATCGATTGAAAACTCATTTCAAACTCTCCCTGTCTTCAAGGATTTCCTCTCCAAGGACAGTTTGTATTAGTACTGCTTTAGATTAGACTGCGCTGGGTTGCATAGGGCTATGATGTGAATGTGACGGCTATGTCAAAATATATATCAATGGTCTTTCTGTTCGAAAATAACAAATTCAAGTTTTGGATAGGATCAGAAGTTTTAAAGAATTTTTTTACAATATTTATACTTCTCCAGTAATTGCAATCCAACATTAGCCAAATTTGCATCGAATCTAGCAATATATCAGTTCGTTATTGCTAGATGATTCCAAAGTCAAAACATTGTTTACATAACAGTTTCGTTGCCTGCTGACTGGGTTCCGTCCAACCTATTGTGCAACTTAACCAGTCCAGACTTTTGTATTGAACTGTTCTATTTTTTTCGTAGGTCAATTAGGTTGTATTTAAAAACAACAATAAATCAAATTGTTTCAAACACGTATCTTCTAATCCTTGTAAACACGTCGTGCAGCGTGCTCTGTCGCACAGAATTTTCTGACAAACGGCGTGGAAGTCTCTAAGAAATCTCTAGAAAAGTTTGGCGGTCTTGTACGACCTTGATATTATATCCAATCACATTGTACGTTACATAAAATAAACTTAATAAGCACAAAGAACGCATAACAGGTGTAACCAGTCAGCCAGACGAATTGTGAATCATTTTACGACTTTTCAAAGAGTGGCAGTCTGTGACGTCTCAGTAAGGTCATGCTGCCTAAACCTCGTCATAATATATAGTTTAAAGTTTAAAATTAAAATTCATTTGTAAATACCATTTTCTTATGAAACAAGGAATTTGAATTTCGTGTAACCATATTTGTTTGTAGTGTCTATCTTCACTTTCACACGAGAAAATTCGGATCCGCTGAAAAGTAGGTCATTGTCTGAATTGATTCATGAAACTCATGTTTCGGTTTGACTCGATGTTGCTATTTACCATGTTAGAAAGTTTTATTATCCTAAACTTTCTACCCCTAAAGCGCGTTCTCTACACCTACCTACCTACCTAATGCATAAAGGATAGGTTAAGATGGATATATGTGTAGGTCGCATTTTTATCTTTGCCCGTAACCTCTGCCATTCCCATATTGATAGAAAACCGGGAACTGGAGATGATAGGGCCTTTAATTATTCACATTGTCATATGGGTTCCTCCGCATGGTCACTGCTGATGTTGATAGATAAAACCGCCCCAGACCTCACCGGCAAATGACACGGTTACACTCTAGACATTTCATTACTTGCTCAAAGAAAAGTCGAATATCTGCCAACTGGTATCTACAGCTATTACCAAGGGGAGATAATGCTTCGGCTTCAGGCGACAATACCCGTCGCGAAACAAATTAGTATATTCTTTTCTCATTTGGCCTAGACTGTGTCCATCGACATTTCGTGATGAAATGTGGCATTTTATTGATGGCATTTGACGTTTTTGCTGTTAATGTCCTTCTGGAGGAGAACAGTATGTGTGCTGGTTAGGTATTGACTCAGTAATAGTCAAGAGCATGCACCACTGTTGATTTAGGAGCGGTGGAGTAGCCTAGTGGATAAAGCGTTCGCTCGTTACCTCGGAGACCCGGGTTTGGGTGTGCGAACTACGCGTACACCAAACTAAAATAAATAGTCCTTTTGGGTTCCTTATACATACATCCATAACACGAATCAGGTGATATGGAAAGCTTTAACTTGGTACACGTACGAAAAAAACCTGACATTTTCTGCTCATATGAGAAGTCTGTACCAAGATTTGTTGATTGGGACCGTTACGGTCTGAATATTGTCATTTTAGTGGCAAAGTCTGAATATTGTCTGCTGACTGGGAAAGCCGGACCAGTAGCCTTAGTGATAGGGACTTTCGGAGACACCATGGAAAGCCGGGGAAACGTCCAAGGAAAGCAAGGTCCAGCTAGACACATCCATTGGAAAACCAGGACAGTGTGATGTAAGGCTATTACTTAAACATCCGGGCGGTGGGGCAGCCTAGTGGTTAAAGCGTTTCACACTGTAAATACAGAAATGTATCGTTCAGGCGTCACCAGGTGGGGCAACTATTCCGGCTAAAATGGTTATGTGAGATTACATAGCCAGATATGGAACACCTCCTCCCCTTCCCGACATCTGGGGTCCTGTAAGCTATCCAATAACAGGCAAAAACATGCTCATATAATAGAACAAATGACTTTTACCCCTCTTTGAAACAGAAAACCATTGCAATTGAAGAAGTAAAAAAATGCAGAATCAATATAAATACATTTAGAACCCTCATATTGACTCCTTTAACAGAGTCTAGGGAGCAGACTTAGCACTGTATAATCCAGCATCCCCCTGATGATACAGCGACAGATGCTGGCTAGCGTGTATCAGTATATAGCCTTGGTCACGAGAGCACGTGTCGTCGTCATGGTTACACACAAACTGAATATTCACGGTCTTATAAATGAACGTCTCTTGTCTATATGATATGCTTTATCTTTGGGAGTAAATACCGGATTTTTTACTGTGATTGCTGTGTGGTGTAATAGGACGTACATGTTTAAAACAATTTATTAAATTGAAGCTGATTTAATATTGTTATTATACAAATCATATTGGAAATAACAGCGTGAATTTTCAATAAATTAATATAATGAAGCATAACAAAATGATTGACGGTGCTGAGATCGATTCCTGGCAATTTCTAAACTATGGTTGGTCTTTCATCAGTTTCAACTGTTTTCCTCTTTTCAAACAGTTGAAAAACAAATGTCTATCGATTTCTAGGGCCCTAATTCAATAGATTCACGATACGCGTTACAACACTTCACAATCAGAAATATGAAATCGCTCACAATGAGTCAAGGCAAATTTGCATTGACATTGCCCTCTGTTAAGCAACAAAGAATACCGTTTGACATGCTCTTGCTGGCGGGTTGGGAAGTGGGTTTCAATGATTCATACTTTGTTGTAGTGTACGCATGGTAACATACACTTTGTTTGCCCTAGTGTACGTAATATGGGCGACTGTGTTAGAAGGACGCGTGTTAAAAGCGCGGTTCCATTAGTAGCATTTTTTTGTAATTTTCCGAATGTACCATGCCTTTAGTAAACGCTAATGTTTCGTTTGTCCGGCAAGATGGCGTCAATTATTTGTCGAGATGTTATCTTTTAGAACTGTGTTGGGGCTGATTCGTAATTGAATACACATTGTTCAATCAGTTCCCCTTGATATAATTCCTTTGTTTTTTAATACCCAAGGGGACCATGGAATTGGTGCCTGGCGCTCTGGTGTTGTAAATGACCACTGAATTGGTTTTTGTGGCTAGGTTTGGATGATCTCTTTGAGTGGCGGTAGTCATGATATCGACCACTGGTTTGTCTGGATCAGACACGAACATGTTCAGGCAACTATGATACCGGGATTAATGACTTTTCACATTTTGATTTGCAGATTAGTTTATTGAGAGTGACACAGGTGTATGTTGTAATGCGCAATAACAGGGTGAAACTGATACTTGGGAAGCTGGACAAAGGAGTGGTCTTCTGTCAGAACAATGCACCAGTGAACATAGCAGACATTGTTATGACTAACATCCACAAGTGTAACTCCTATAGCGCACACCTTACTCTCCTGGTCGGGATCCGTCAGACGCCCATCTGTTCCCAAAGATGAAGATAGATCTAACCGTAACACATTATGACTCT
>VKKT01000414.1:184883-195902 GCA_008038995.1 Haliotis laevigata
TGTTTGTGTTGATGGTTGACGTGGGGTGATATCATTGACACGTGTATGTAGATGCCTAGTTGCTTTGATAGTTGACACGTGTGTGTAGATGGTTAGTTGCTTTGATCATTGACACGTGTATGTAGATGTTTAGTTGCTTTGATCGTTGACACGTGTGTGTAGATGCTTAATTGCTTTGATCATTGACACGTGTATGCAGTTGCTTAGTTGCTTTGATCGTTGACACGTGTATGCTGATGCTTAATTGCTTTGATCGTTGACACGTGTATGTAGATACTTAGCTGCTTTGATAATTGACACGTGTATGCAGATGCTTAGATGCTTTGATCATTGACACGTGTATGTAGATGCTTAGTTGCTTTGATCGTTGACACGTGTATGTAGATGCTAAGTTGCTTTGATCGTTCACACGTGTATGTAGATGCTTAGCTGCTTTGATCATTGACACCTGTGTGTAGATGCTTAGTTGTTTTGATCATTGACACGTGTATGCAGATGCTTAGTTGTTTTGATCATTGACACGTGTATGCTGATGCTTAGCTGCTTTGATCATTGACCCTAGTATGTAGATACTTAGCTGCTTTGATCATTGACACGTGTATGTAGATGCTTAGATGCTTTGATCGTTGACACGTGTATGTAGATACTTAGCTGCTTTGATCATTGACACGTGTATGCAGATGCTTAGCTGCTTTGATCATTGACACGTGTATGCAGATGCTTAGTTGCTTTCATAGTTCGCACGTGTACGTAGATGCTTAATTGCTTTGATCATTGACACGTGTGGGTAGATGCTTAGTTGCTTTCATCATTGACATGTGTCTACAGATGTCTTGTTTATGTTGATCATTGAAGTCTGTATGTGGATGCGTTTCCTATCCTGATCATTTGCATGAGTATGCAGATGCCTCGTGTGGTTTGACCTCTGACATGTGTCTTGTCTAGGTTGTTGTGTTAAGATGTTGATTCCCGTGTATTTCTTATCGTTATTTAAATGTGAAGACAGATGTGCTGCATGTCTTTACTGACTTATATTTATAGATATCGTTAATATATTTATCATTGACTATGAAAATACGGTATTGTGCACGTCGCTATTATTTCTTGTATGGCACCATTTTTGCGTGCACATAGTGACCAAGGGAAACATTTCTGTTTCAGTCATCCAAGAAACTATCTGTAATTAAACCCCACGAATGTCTCAGATGACCTTTCAAGCCGTGTGGCTGTATTCATCAAGATCCACACACCATCATTACAAGGAGCAAATGAAGGTCCAGACAAGAGACGTGGACATTTTTGTCTTTAGAGGGAAGCCTAGAGTCTTTAAGTTTGCAGTCCGTCTGTGATTAGTGGTGCTGCCTGTCACCGCTACTTTGAGGTGTCGCAAAAATCAATAGAAATCGAATCGTGTTGTCACGACTGATTGATTTTGCCAATCTCTCTGATCAATCAATCACATGTTCTCTTTTGGTACGATAGTAGGTTTCGGTGTTTGTGGAATGGAACTTGTGTATTGCGGTATTCAAGTTTGAAATTGATCCCCAGGTCAGGATTTTCCGCTGATTTATATCAAGATGGAAACGCTAATAGGCGTGATTTCATTTTCTATGTCAATAGGATTTGCAGACATCGCCTCGTGCTGTTTTCTCGGTTTTCAGCTGCAACTGGAGTGATGTATATCATGATGAACCACGAGAAGAGCTTTCTGCATTCATGAAAAGCTATGTCTTCGTTGATGAAATCCTAATGAAGGAAAATGAACGGAATGTTTACATGAACGACTCGTTGACTTTGCTTTTCTAGTAACATATGGTTTTAGAAAATACACGTATGGAAACAACTACAGCACTGGCCCTAACTGTACTCCTAGAAGCTACCTCATCTTCAGCTGCTTCTACACACGCATCCCGCTTTGCTTTTGTTGTCATTGTTACTATAGTGACGTCTGTATGTGGATGCCTTTCATGTCTTGAAACACTGCCCTGAACAATTGTTCAAATACATCACAGTGTGCCAATTTAAAGTTGAAAATATACGTGAAAAGGTGCTGACAAACAATCAAAGATCATTATCAATACGAATAACAATTTAACTATGATCATCGGATTCTTACACTCCTAAGGGACGCAACTCTATATAGTGGATTGAGGTACATTAGACGCATGTAATGCCCCTACCAGAAGGTACTGTTGATAATTATGATGGTGATTACTCGTACACATTGTAATTAGAATATGTGTAACTATTATAATGTTTGGTTAAACTAATGCACATTACAACATAGAATGAGAATCAAAAAGGAATAATTAAGTTTGACATGAAGTCATAAACTATGATTAATGTTATTAGTTCATATTGTAAATGATACGGGTTAAGGATATAAAAAAAAGGTACCAAGTGGGGTTTTTTAAATTAAGTTTCAAATTCCGCGTTTGAACGTCAGTGGGTTTTTCACTGAGCTTTAAGTTAACGAGTTCCCGGCGTTCTGATCACACATGGTATATCGATCACTGCCGATGAACCAATTCCTAAAGATCAATAAACCCGATACCATCTGACAAGACGCTCGCTTGATTGATTGGGCAGGGAATCAACCCTGACCCCTGTGACGTCAGACGCTGGGCAGAACGTCAAAGGTTGAAGTTCATCGTTTGATCAAAATTCGTCAGTAAAGTAGTGTAGGCGATGAAAGGCAAGAGAGTTCCGAACTTTAATCGCAATGTTTAGTTGCCAGAATGAAATACGTCCGGGTCAGCCACTACAAACGTACTGCTCTAACAGAGAGGTGAAATGCTAAGTATTTTTAGGTTTTTGCATTTGGAATTTTGGCAGTATTTTACATGATATTAGGTTTAATCAGCTGTTTGACATTCTTATCAAATTTTCTAGAGGAAGATATTGAAAGAATTGTTAATAACATTGATACAGCAGCAGAGATCAGCATGGGGATGCTTACAATTAGCATGCAGCTCAGTGCATAGCAACCAGAAATGTTGAGACTTAGGAAAATGAGTGAACTCTATAGTAGCTTTCTTTTGGAAAACATATTTGATTAAATGTGGTTGGTAAAAATATTTTTGTGTTGAACGTTTGTGTTGTGTTGAACCGCAGAAAAGGGTATTAAGAATGGTTGAAACATGTCTAATTCTAAAACGCCGTTATTCGACGAAGATACTTCCCTCTGAAGAGTGCGAACCATAAAATCGTGGGTTTGATTCCCACGGTTTGAGCTGTAAGCAACTAAAGCACAAAAACAATGGGGTCGTCTTCCAATATCAAGCTGGAAAACTCCGATGTGTTACTGAGATTCCGCTTAAAGCGGTGTTAAATTCACTCACTCACTCACTCACCCAAACCCACTTTCACTCACGCAAGCACGCACGCACGCACGCATTAGTCGAGCCTATAATTATTAGGTTACCCATCAGATGGGTGTTACGGTTCCATGATTAATTAAACTTAAACAGCGCCACGATTAAAACAAAGTGTAATCGAAACCTGAAAATGTGTGCACGCGTAATCGACATTCCTGCACGTGTTATATATTGTGCCTGTCCTTTCAGCATTTAATGATATGCTACTTTGTTCAGTTACTTGTGAACATTTCAAAAGGATGAAAACCTACTTAGTCAAAGTCACTAGCGCATTTCACAACTAAATTCTCCGCCATAGTGCTGAAAGGGTCCGTTACCTCAAGCGTAAGTCTGCGCGAACACGGCGCTTCCTGACTTCGTGAGGTCAAAGAATTCACTCGTAAAACTTTAATCTCAGCCATTTCCTTCAATTCCGCTAACGTCGGCAGCCATTAGACGCCCATCCGCGATATTCACATGCCGCCATATACACATGTAAATGTCAATCGAAGGTCAAGGTCGAACAACGGAATGACGTGAGCTGGCGCATAAAGGGAAGTGACCATGTATTTTTAAGTCTGGCTTTCAACCAGTGTCCATAGGCCGACGGCATGCTCTACCCTGTCTGACGATTCTGATGTCCATTTCCTGGACATCGATCAAAATGACTTTTCTCGAGAAGCGTTTATTTCACATGTATGTACGCCAGTCACCATTAATGTAATTCCGTGCTTATTTCAGTCTATCTTAACTGCTATAGTGAGACTGTATAATGTACAAGGGGTGGTCGATTTCATGATGGTTACTTACGACTGGAAATCGAGAATCGTGAAATCATTTTTAAGTAACTAAGGCCCGGCTTGCATAATAATTATCCTTCCGTGACACGGAGTAGTTAAGTTTGAAGAGCTAGGATTGAGCTTTTGTACTCAGAAACCTTTGATCGACTTCATTCAATTTTTTGGGTCAATACCACATGTAAATGATTGGAAACATTTATGCTTGCTTCATTTCCAAACGGTTATTTGGCAAGTCAATTTAGGAAATCTTGTTTTCCAATCTCCCGATGTTTATAGTGTTTCAAAAGCGTCCTTTAATGGCAGGTTCAGAGGCTATGTTTTCCTGGGTTATCTTGACATTGACCTTTAAGGTTATTGATCTGTCTCAAAATGTACTAGTTCCTGAAACTGATCCCACGCGAGATGTTCAATTTCATCATAAATCAGGATAATGATCACTTATCAGACATTTGGGCATACGGTCATACTCCATTTCCCCCTTCTAATGTACACACACAAAAGAAGTGAACTAACATCCGATTCTTACATGCGACCCTACTTAATCTATCATCGTTCATCCGATTCTTGCGAAATATATCTTAATCTGCTCTAGCAAACAGATTAACAACATTTCTAGAATTTTAAGGTGTTCTGTAACTCCTTTAGAGCATTATGGTCGTTTATAGAACAAGAACAACCGTAGTCAAATTACAGTTACGGCAACACTGATGGTGAGTTATTTAACGGAATGTCGTTGTTCACATGCGGATCCTGGCAGCTCTAAGGGACACAACTAGGTTTGTAGTCTCCTACATTCCTTTGCCTGTTTCACCATTATTGGTAAGCTACTTACAATTCCTGTTTCTGGAATAAACAAATGTGACAACATCTATAAAATCGCTATTTCCGCGGACATTATGTAAGTTAGGATATAGAGTAAGGGTTCAACAACCGATGTGAATCCAGGCACGACAAAGGGAATCAATTCTTCGTAACAAATTGTGGCATCTTACTACCGAGACACCCTTCATTGGTAGGGACAACTTGATTTTATGATAAGGGAGGTATGCTAATTGGTCATCCAGAATGAAATGACCAACCCTATTCTTCTTTCATGCTATGCAAATCAATCTATATCCATTTGCATTGAGTGAGTTGGTTTTTAACACTAGTTTATGTTATGAGATGAATGTAGGAGGAAATCAGAATCATGATGCATGGTTCACATAATTCCGATGGAACCTACGAGCGAGGGTGTGGTGCTGGGGCATATAATCAGGGATTCGAACCCGCGAAGATCCGTTATAGAATGTGTCCTCAGCAAACCATGCTGACCCCTGTGTCTGACGGGTTCTCGTGGTCAGGTTGATGAATGCCCCTAATGCGTTGATAAATGACGATTATGTACAGTGATTTTATTCACTGGGTTGTCTGATCCAGACTCGAATATTAACAGATCCCCGTCAAACAGCTAGAGTATTGCTGAGTGTGGAGATAAACAACGAACAAACTGGGATGCCGATGTACGAAACTCTGAATCTGGCGTGCCCAAGGAACGTAACCCTGTACAGCGAACCTTTACATTTCTACATTCAGGTGGATAAATAGTGGAAGGAAAAATTGTCTATTTGGTCGCTATTCAACGACATCAGATCATCGATTCACCTAAGGTTAAAGTTAACCTGTTGGGAAAATTACCTCGTCCTAATTACCGTGGCTGAGCAGAAACAGTTGAACAAGAAGGGGAACGCCCATAGGGGCGGGTACGTCTTGAATGTCTTACCCCCAAAGTTTACACAGATGTTTTAATGAAGATGTCCAGAATTTCACAAATTGGTTTCTTAGTAAACTTCAGGATGTCAGGGGTGGTGGGGTAGCTCAGTGGTTAAAACGTTCTCTCGTCTATCCGAAGACCCGGGTTCGATTCCCTACACGGGTACAATGTGTGTAGCCTATTTCTGGTGTCCTCCGCCTTAATAGTGCTGGAATATTGCTGAAAGCAGCGTAAAACAATTCACTCACTCATAATGTGTGAAGCCCATTTAAATTCTAGTGTCCTCTGGTGTTTCTGGTGATGTTGTTGGAATATTACTGAAAGCGGCGTAAAACCCAACTCACCCACCCACTCTACGTTCACATTTGACCGAATATCCTGTACATCTGAGATATATAAGCAACAGTATGGTTCAAGGAATGATGTTTTCCCTTAAAATTGTTATGGTTTTGACGGAATAAAACTTGTCTCATTTTTTAGATTGTAAAAAGTCAAGAAGTAATGTCCCAAACCTTTACTCAAAATACCACTTGCAATTAACACAGCTCCCATCTTCCACTAACACTTAAAACATATATTAACTGCATGTCACACCAATGTCTCTTTAAACCGTCTCACATGAAAAGACGTAAAAGCGCAGCATTGTTTATTAACGTGCACGTTGGAGCATAGTCGAATATGTGCCGTGTTGGTTACTATCACATCGGAGTGTGTGTCACGGAAGATACATATTGATCTGGATATCAATGCACTTTTCCCACTGTACTCCACCGGACATCACTGATACTGTCACTCAACGAGTGGTGTTTATTGCAGTCTGACATGAAATGTACATGAAGGATGAAAGGTACAACTCGATATTTCCAGTTTCTCTAGGTCGTCATAAACAACTTGCGAATCTCATTTTGATTCTGTGGGCATCACCCCACCCCGTCAGTGAGATGCATTATGCCAATTGAATCTCCCGTGGCCGTACTTGACCTAGATGCAACGACAATCACTGGACGCAGTTTGATGCTTCAACCCATTTGTGTCTCCGGTAGGAATGTCATCATGATATAGGTTAGTGCCGGTGATGATGCAATTAGTTGTGCCTCGTTGAGGGGCACTTATGTTGACGTCACTCACATTGTTTTGAGGTGTCTTTGTGATCATTCTTAGCAATGGTGAGTCAGTGAAACGAATTAATAATACAGGCATATTTGTTTTGTGTCATACTGAGGTCATGAAACATTGACATTTGATGAATCAAATATGTTGATAACACTGATTAGCTGGACGAGAATAGTATCAGAACTCATTAGAGTGTGAAACAGTTTAATAATAACAAGCAATTATAGAGTTAGCGGGTCTGAATGGTCGACCTACTTTCCATATATCAGGTCACACGTATATACATGACCTCTCTTATAGAGGCCATGTCAACATCTGGAACAATAGAACTCAGTAGGAACACGTGACGTCATCACTACTGGAATAGAATACTGGTCAATACAATCCACCGTGAATCATGAAGACGTTGAATCATGTATCAATTACTTATCAATAAAATACGACTACGCGACATTCTGTAGTGAAATCTGACTACGTGATAGTATCGTTACTTAGGGGCGGTGGGGTAGCCTCGTGCTTAAAGCGTTCACGCCGAAGACCCGGGCTCGATTTCCTATATGGGTACAATTTGTGCAGCCAATTTCTGGTGTCCCCCGCCGTGATAGGGCTTGAACATTGCTAAAAGTGGTTTAAAACCAGACTCACTTACTCACTCACTATCGATACTTCCCATGCGTGGCAGTAATCTCTTGGCGAAGGCGGTTGTTCCAAGGCATTGCCAGACTAAATCAAAAGAGTTTTGCAATAATTGTCATAACTGCAATGGCGAGATCAGCAAATCATTTTCTTCTATGACGAAAGTAAGGCTATAATTATGAGCTAACCCTGGCCAAAAGGCCTATTACTGTATGTGTTCATATATATGTTACATTTTTATACTTTATATATTAAGAATGAATTTGTCATTACGTCATCGGAATTGGAAAGTAACTGGTGCAGATGTCGATGAGAGTGTCTTTTCTTTCCCGCAACTGTCACAGGGATGCACAAAATGCCACGTTGAAATAACTGTTGTAGATGTTTATTGTATTCTCGCATCTTAGCTGAGTAATGTAACCGGACATTTTATGTATTGTGAATGTGAAACTGTCTAATATCCTCACAGTGGTTTCCTGTGAAAAAGTTATATGATAAGAGAGTTGACTGGCGTCTTTTAAAGAGACCTTGTGTTTGTAGTCATGATCAGGACACAACGTTACACGAGACCATGGGTGTGTAATGGATCGATGATGGATGGACAGATGGGTGGATGGTCAGATGGATGAACTGATGGATGAATGATGAATGGACAGATGGATGGTGGATGAATGGATGGATGGACAGATGGATGGATGGATAAGTGGTTCATAAATGAATGGGTGGATGGAAGGGTGTCTCATTGAGTAGTTACATGGATGAGTAGATGGATGGTTGGTTGAGATGATGGGTGGGTTGTTGGTTGACTGGATGGGTGGCGGGTAGGTGAGTGGAAGCATGGTGGATTATAATGTTTAGAAGTTTAGTAAAGCCAAAACATATTCTGTCCGGGTTCCGTGGAGTTCGTTATATCTGTCAGACTGACTGCCAGTAGACAAATATCGGTAAGTCGATGCCAAAGGTACTACGGAAACAATGTATTAAGCAGAGTTATCCTTAGTTCGAAGGAAACAGTGAAGAGGGCGTTGGTGGCTCAGTCGTCTTTCGCGCTGTGTAGTCGTGAACCTGTGCGGATTCAAACCCCGACTGATTATGTTTCTCTGATCAACGGCACCATTCCCGTGCTAATAGGTTTCATACAAGTGGTATACGTTTGAGACCAGACTCGCTTCGGGCTTTCTTCCCACATTCAGGGGACACAAGGTGATATAGCTGACATTTTGTTCAACTTGGCGTTAGAACCAACTCACTCAAGCATATACTATAGGATCAGGAATATTATAATCTCCTCAAGTGATTTGAAAAGGTTACACTGAGCCGGGTATATTTATATGTTAAGATACACTGGATTATGGCTATATGGATGGACGAGCGAACAGACAGACAAACAGTTTCGGTAGACTTATTGAAGGTGACAACTGTGGTGAGAGTTGGGAAAGTATTAAGGAATATGTTGTTAAGAGTTAATATAAGCTGGTTGAAAACATGTTTCGCTGTTACTGCTAGACAATTAGTGAAAAACAGAGTGTGCGTGCGCCACGATCTGTCACCTCTCGCACGTGCAGAAGTCGAATCAAGGCAAACTACAAAGAGAAACAACGTGCCAATATACGACCATTACGTCATCAAATGTCCGGGTGTAACCTTGTAAAATGGCAGTGCATGTCATATTTACATATACATTATATCGTCAGTCTCTGAACTGCAGTGGTTAGGACAGATATTAAAGCCTTCTTTCAGCAAATGAAGTTCTGGTTTCCATTCCCGAGAACAGTACAATTGTGAGCCCAGTTCTATACTACGTATCCAAAGTTTAGCCTCACTTAATGCACTCACTATATGTTATGTATATATATGTGGTTACATCGCGGATGAATTTCTCCACTAACTTGGGGGAACCAACTGCAAACCTTATGCAGATGAACTGCACGAGGATCATGCATCAAATTGCCGAAAGCATGTGCAAACATCGTGCATGTGAACAGCTGCGTTTTGGTGCAAAGTTTTGCTAAGAATTCACCAATTTTCAGCGAGTGTCATCCTTTACTGAACTCATGACAATTATCTTTTCAACTTTACGAATTTGTTTTACAATACATCAGTTCATGTGTAAACAGTACCTTTAAACAGTATGGAATATTTTTCAAAATCTAGTTTAGAACAGTTGACTGAAGTAAGTGGCTACAATTTCCACTGGTGAGTCTAAACGTTTGATGGGTAGTATATGTTCTCCCTCTGATACTACGGGTATGTTGCTAAAGGTGGCAAAAACCCTCACTCATGCCTGTGGTCGTCACTATACAAAACGTTGTTTCGTTGACGTTCTGTGTTGTTGTCCTCTTCACAAGGTCTGGTGTGAATCCACCGACAGACGAGAGACCCCGCGTAATATCAACTGTGGCGTTTTCACCATATCTGTATCTGTTTTTCCTAAATGGATCTTACAGGTTTATACCGAAAAGGAAAGGCTATTCTCTGACAGTAATGAGGACACAATGTCGATCGTAATACATGTCATGAAAAGCTTTTCACAGCCTTGTTTTAAGATCTGAATAAATTATGAGTTGAAAATACGCGATGCTTCTCTAACTTTCAAAAACAACACGCGCGAAACACGATTGTGGCACATCGATAGAGCGTGTTGAAAGTGCCAGCATCTCTATGGTGATGCCATGATAAAATATTCAGGACGGCCACGATACTCATGTCTCGCACGTTAATGTACAACGATGCCTCACTGTGTTGACTTTATGGCCCACTCTCTGTCACGATGCGATCGTTTTTTCATGTTAAATTTAATATGCGGGTTGATTACTCTTGCTTTGGCTTTTATCAGTGCGTTTCTGATTTTTCCTTCATTTTGAAGGTGTTGCTATGTGTTGACACATTTCTGGGTATTTTTTGTTAAAAAATCTCCGTTTTCAGCGCCTGTGCGAGAAAAATATAGTTCCAGCAAGTGAAGGCGAAACCTAGTTTGACGAGCTTACATCTTAAAGATCTAAAAACACTGAATTGTAAATGTTAATTGGTTTTAACTCAAGTAGGTTGGAATGACCTGAATCGCTATAGTTCTCGTTCCCACACTTAGTGTTTACAAATACAAGTCTGACGGGGATAATGGATTTCTCTGTGTTTTAAAAAGGAATTGAGCAAAGCCAGTGGCGAAATATTGTTGCAAAAAAACAAAAAAATATGTTAAAATTGAAATCCCTTGCTACTACTACTGGTGCTGCTACTACAAATACTGCCTCGGCTATGTTTCACCAACATCTACAAATATACTGGAAATGAAATGCATGATTGTCAGTGTAGCAATGAAAAATAAAAGAAATACATTTTTAAACATAGTAGTAGTAGTAGT
>VKKT01000415.1:36727-46908 GCA_008038995.1 Haliotis laevigata
CTGTTTATGAGTCCTATGGTGTTTATGTTTTGAAACATCACAACAAAACGCACCATTCGTAATATACCCGTATTTAACAGCATTATTTTCAATTTCGGCGTGCCCAGTATCAAATAAATTCAAAATCCAATGGAAAAAAGTATCTCGAATACCCCTTTAAGCATTATATACCCAGTGTGAATTACATCGTGGGTGTAAATACTATATAGCTTAAAATGACTCTGCAGTGACGTCATAAGGTCACGTGACACAATATATGTGTTGAACGTGTATCAGTTTGCTTCTGATTAATGGTAATTCTTGGAGACTGCAGCTACTGGAAGATCCGTCTTGATTGAACATTAGACCCGTGAAGATCTGGGTTAGAATTGATCTTCAGTAACACATGCTCGTATTAAGAGACGATTAACGGGATCGGGTGGTCAGGATCGCTGTCTTCGTTGACATGTTTAATCGTATCCCAATTGCGTAGAACGATGCTCATGCTGTTGATCACTGGACTGTCTGGTCCGGACTCGATTATTTACAAATTGCCACCATGTAGCTGAGTGCGGCGTAAAACTAACCCCACTCATTTACTCTGAACGTTAGCCTATCAGCACCGCTCTCGCGGCATTCACCAAAATGATTAACTCTCGAAGACCCTGCCCCATTTCACAGCGGTCTTTTAATGGTATGTTAAAGTATGGGAGCTACCATCGTCTTTGCACTTTGTGGAACGGGCCACTGTGTGATATCCCGTTTTCCGCTCACATTAATCTGACACGCTGTGAATTACCTGATTTATTGTCCAAAGAGGCACTAAACCCATTTCACTTACTTACTCAGCTGACCTACTAGTAAGACATTTTGGTTCATGACATTCTCTTCTGTCGGGATACGTGCTACCAGTTCCCCTGCCGCACCAGGCGGTCTACAGGTGATGGTAAGACGCGCAAACTGAAAAAAAGTATCCGCTCAAGAATTCTCATTCCCCTGGAGGTGGTTGAGCGTAGCTAACCACTTACTTCCCTTCTTATTAATGTTTGTTTGTGTAGTATTTTGTTACGTCGAGGTGTCTTTTTAACGTTTCCCACTGGGTCAGTAGGTCAAGGCCAGCGACGTCGCCCGTCTGGATATTCCAATTATCGCAAAAATACGCCGTCAGTTATTTGAGAAGAATCCATACCTCTTATGCTAGGGATAACGAGATCTCGACTAAAAACAGCTGTAAAATGTGGTGCTGTTTGAAACGTGATTAAAACGAGAAGACTCATTCTGTGTAATATTGACTCCTCGCTGCGAGCGTCAAAGGAAACTCGCTTTCCTTTGAGAAATGACTTAATAATATTGTCAGAAAGTGTAAAAGTATGTAATTTCTCATATATTTTTCTTTCTGCAGAAAGCATCTTGCTTGGACATACCACATGTGTTGTGTACGAAGCTTGTTCACAAATTTATTTAAAGTACAAATTGAAACTAAAAAGTCACATGAACATACATTGGTGTCGTGCGTCTTGCATGACAAAGCTTCTTGCGAGGGACACATAGCATACCTCACAATATGCTATTAATTGTTTGATATAGGGGAAAATCACGTGTTTATTATGATATTTAATTGCTTATGTAGGGAAAATCACGTATTTGCAATATCTAATCGTTTGATATTGTGGAGATCACGTGTTTATAATGCTATTAATTCTTTGATATAGGGACAATAACGTGCTTAATTGTTTGATATAGGGAAAGTCACGTGTTTACAATGATATTTAATTCTTTGATATAGGGAAAATTACTTGTTTAAAATGGATTTAAATGATACAAAGTGAATCTACAAAAAGTTAGATGGTTATTTGTTCGTTTGTCCACATGGGCTTCGCATCTGAAGCCCGTTCCTGGGTGCCCCGTCGTCTTAAGGCTGGGATATTGTTCAAAGAGGCGTGACAACCAACACATTCAGATCCAGTGGAATGTGTTTCACAATGTCTATTTCATCCTTTCGTACGAAAAGGTCACTGCTGGAACCCTGAATTCTAACTGTAACTGAAGTAAAATTTCATTTGAATTGAAACAGAATAATAATTATTAGTTTAGCCTCTAATTAGAAGAGAGCCTCTGCACCTACACAGACAAAAAGACACAGGCAGACACAGACACTGGCACAGACACATACACTGTCACAGATACAGACACGGGCAGACACAGGCCAGGGGCGTAGGAACGGTTTTCAGAGCGGGTTCAGAGCGGGGGGCTAAATTATGAAAAGTATTGAAAATCAAAATGAAATTGTAGTTTAGGTAAAGTAGATATGGTTTCGTCTTGGGGTGTGTGTGTGTGTGTGTGTGTGTGTGTNGGGGGGGTTGTTCCTGCGCCCCTGTAGGCAGACACAGACAAAGGCAGACACAGGCAGACAGACACTAGTAGAAAAAGGCACCGACGCAGCCAGAGGCAGACACAGGCAGAGGCAGACACACGCGGAGGCAGACTCAGGCACAGACAGGCACAGGCAGACACAGGCAGAGGCACACACACGCAGGCAGAGGCACACACGGGTAGAGGCAAACACAGGCACAGGCAGACACAGGCAGAGGCAGACACACAGAGGCAGACACAGGCAGATGCATACACAGGCAGACACAGACAGAGGCAGACACAGGCAGAGGCAGACACAGACAGAGGCAGACACAGCCAGAGGCAGACACAGGCAGAGGCAGCCACAGACACAGGCACAGGCAGACACAGGCAGGCAGAGGCAGAGGCACACACAGGCAGAGGCACACACAGACAGAGGCAGACACAGGCAGGCAGAGGCAGACACAAATAGAGGCAGAGGCAGGCAGACAGAGACACAGGCAGACACACACAGGCAAAGGCAGACACAGGCACCGACACAGGCAGAGGCAGGCACAGACACAGACAAACACACGCCGACTGATAAATGGACTATTTTAATCATGTTTGGGACACGATATAGAGAAGAAATAATCCATTTTTTGCGGCTTAAAAAACACAAGTGCAACAGAGCAAGTTTTTTCTCCTAACCATTAGCACCCTGAAACACGTTTCCCAACATCTCTCAGTAATGTTACTTCCATGCACCCCCTTATAACTCAGAAACTCCCTCTCAAGAAGTCAACCAACTTGAATGAAAACCTACTGAGATTTAAATGAGGCAGGGTTTTTCTAAAGTACCCATTATCGACACAGGTTAATCTTTGAAAGTCGATATTACTTTATGGCGAGTTTCGTATGAAATGCAATCTACTTTTGAAAATAGAAAATCAGCAACATCCACCACAGGTGTCACATATTTCTGGCAACATTAGGCCTACTTTCGTCCGATTTCTAAATCCTGGACGACCTATGTGAACCTGTGTTGACCAAAACATAACCCAGGTTAACATTAATTTGCTGTTAACAGATGTTGACTGATATACGTCGCACTGATTGAATGTCATTGCGTAGGTCGATGCTCGTGCTATTGATCACTGTATTGTCTGGTCCAGACACGAGGGTTTACAGACCGCCACCATATAGCTGGAATATTGGAGTGCGGCATAAAGCTAAACTCACTCATCATCGAAGGGCGCGAGCATGGGTTGCTGTGGATCTCTTCTAAACCAGATATTAAACTGGGGGTAATGTAATAAATGTAACAGATATGACCAGAATAACATGTCAGTTTACCTTTCAGGGTGGAATGATGTTGGCTGGAAGAATCGCGAGATTAAAACTCCGAATCTGGATCGACTGGCGCGAGCAGGGGTGATCCTGAATAGTTCATACGTCCAGCCAGTCTGTACCCCGTGAGTAAGCATTATGGAAGTGAGGACGGTAGGGGAACCCTTACGACCAAAGTTTGAAACCTCTAAAGGATATGTGGGGCGGTGGGGTAGCCTAGTGGTTAAAGCGTTCGCTCGTCACGCCGAAGATCCGGGTTCGATTCTCCACATGTGAACAATGTGTGAAGCCCATTTCTGGTGTCACCCGTCTTAATATGGCTGGAATATTGCTAAACGCGGCCTCAAACCATACTCGCACCCGCACTCGCACTCGCACTGAAGGCTATGAGTGTGATGTGCATTTCGTCTGTAGTGATTCGCTATAATATTGCTAAAAGAGGCGTAAAATCTTTTCACATTAGACTCAGCGGGAAAATGTTGTCTGAGGCGGCAAACAAGCAATATAACTAACTTTACGGTGATCGTTTAATAATCTATTCACCTAAACCTTTACTTAGAGCATGAATTAAACGAAATTCTTATCCATTTTCTTTGCAAAAGTTTCTGGGGGAATTCTCAGCATGGGTCGAGCTTTAGTAAATAGACAAATGACTTAAAATTGTAGTGTAAATCTCTTTCTGTGGACTCCAGTGGATGGTTCTAGGGAAAGTAAGCGATTCTCTTGGATCCATGCTATCATATACACATGGACATTAGTCAAACACCTCCCACCTTCTTTGATGAAAATACCCTTGGTGTCGCTTAATTGATGCTCATGTGTATATGTAAACTACAATTTAAAAGAAAAACATAATGTTTTTATTTTAGAGATATTTTAGTCTAAGTTTCTAAGATAGAATCATGTTTACATGTTACAGTTTGTTTTATTCTCCTCAAGTAATGTGTAATCTTCACATTTCAGTTCGAGGACTGCTATATTGACTGGTCAATACCCTTTCCGCACTGGCCTACAGGTAATATATGACAACAATCTTATACTAAATGCACAACCCGCGAAGATCCGGGTTAGAATTGATCCCACGGGGTGGTGCTGATAGGCTAATGTTCAGAGTGAATGAGTTTAGTTTTACACCGCACTCAGCAATATTCCAGCTATATGGCGGTTGATCTTTAGTAACCCGTGCTTGTCGTAAGAGGCGACTTACGGGATCGGGTAGTCATGTTTAATGTTCTTGTTTTCATATCGCCGTGGATCAAAACAATGTCGTTCAACAACGACATATTCCAATAGGAATAACTGATTTAAATAAATAATGTTTTTACAAAGTCAACCAGGTTGGCGTTAACTGACATTTTCCGGCCGTTTTAATCGCTTATGATTGTTTCAACCCTGGCTGGGACTATTTCCAGAGTGGAATCATGCCGCAGGACCGGCCGACATATCTCCCGGACAAGTTCCGTCTACTGCCAGAGGAGCTGAAAAAACTCGGATATAAAACACATTTGGTTGGGAAGTGTGTAGTATCTAAATACTTTCGCATTACAGTTGCAGTTATCTCTTTGATAGCGTTCTTAGTTCATTGGTGAACAAGACGTATAGTGTCACAATTCACTGTAGAGAGTTGCGTCCCTTACCCGTACCAGAAACCTATGACCGCTGGTTCGAATCTAGGTCTCGCCCTAATTTGGTTTCTAAGTCAGCTGTATGCTGTATGATTTCAGCGGTCGAAGGGCTGTATGTGTGTCTATTTGTGTCTGTGTCTGTGTGTAGGTGCAGCCTGGGAACCAGTGATATTTTCGTTCTCCAAACAGACGCACCATCAGCAGTGTTAAACCCAATTTACTCTCACTTTGTTAAACCAACGAAACATCTATTTTGACTATAGAAACAGTCAGGAACAATATCACAATTTATTATCAGCTATTTTGAAAGTAGGTTCCAACCTCCTCATGATTTAAACCCGTGAAGATCTTGGTTAGAATTGATCTTCAGTAACTCATGCTTGTCGTACGAGGCGACTAACGGGGTCAGGCTCTCTGACTTGGTTGACACATGTCATCGTATCCCAAATTGAGTAGCTCGATGCTCATGATGTTAATCACCGGATTGTCTGGTCCAGACTCGAATATATAGAGACCGCCGCCATATTGCTGGAATATAGATGAGTGCGGCATAAAGCTAAACTCACTCACTCCCTTTCTCATGATTTGTTCTAAAACTAACTGATCATAGAGATGTATGTGTTCCACACTTACAGGTGGCACCTCGGGTACTGCAACTCCAAGTACACGCCCACATACCGGGGCTTTGACAGTTTCCTTGGGTTCTACGGAGGGGCTGAGGACTACTACTCTCATATCAGAGGTATGGACGCTAGGTCGCAGTCAGTCCTGTGGGTCAGGTATTGATTCGAGACTCATCCCTAATGTTTTTTAATGTTGCAACTTCCAAAAGCTTAGAAATTGAAACTAGCAGTCCCTCAAAGCTGCTTCTTGACTTGCTAATGCAGGCGTTTTGTCCTTTCATTGGTCAGTCAAACTGACCAGTAATTGAATATCTACAGGTGTTTGTTTAGGATTAAGATTTCATTACAATGAGATTGAAAACTTGGCGAGATCTGGATCACATGGTAACATCTTATCTATTATAACATGACTGATGCATAATACTCTGCACAAACGAATATGAATCTGATGGTGACATCTTATTTTTTGTAATATGATAGATATATAACACATTTTATATTTTGTATAATCCCAAAATATAACATATGTTACATTTGACCACTTTCTAAAGCGGCATTGTGTATTTCAATGATAGATATATAATACTCTTCTCAAATGAGAATAGATCTGGTAGTGACATCCTATTTATTGTAATATGACTAATATATAACACCCTTCACAAACGAGGATGGATCAGATAGTGACATCTTATTTTATATAATGTGACAGAAATATAACACCCTGCACAAACGAGGATGGATCTGGTGGTGACATCTTATTTATTATAACATGACTGATATATAATTCCCTGCACAAACGAGGATGTTGCAGATGAGAACATGACTGTTTCAGGTCAACAGAACAGCATCGGCTTGGACTTCTGGTTGAACTCGTCCGTCCTCGCTACTGAAAATGGAAATTACTCTACTGTAAGTAAAAACAAAAACAATCATTTTTAAAGAAATGGTAGAAATCACCTGTTCCCAAAATTGACATCATGTATATTACAGTCTCGTATATTGATTCATATACTATTGATTAATATACTAACCTTACAGATACAAATGCACATTCCAAGTTCCAAGCTTGAAGATTCGGGTTGGACTTGGTCTCCAGTAACCCCATGCTTGTCGCAAAAGGCAACTAACGGGGTCGGGTGGTCAGGCTCGCTAAATTGGTTGACACTTGTCATTGTATACCAACTGTGTAGAACGATGCTCATGATGTCGATGACTGGATTGTCTGATCCAGACTCGATTATTTACAGAACGCCGCCATATACCTGAAATATATTGCTGAGTGCGGCGTTAAACAATTAAGCCTCATACAGTACTCTACCTAATTAGAACTCCAACCGAAATCGACCGATGTTCTACGTGAAAAAAAAATTAAAGACTATATGCGCTATTTCTTTTTAATTCCTTCACGTTGTACATTCATAATGATAATTATCACCACAATAATGATGACCAAGTAATTGTTATTCCACTTACAATTATTCAGACTCCATTCATCCAAGAATTCATTAATTAAACGTATGATATATTGATACAGCTGAAGACATAAAATGCAAAATATTGGCTATATGTTACAAATTATAATAGTTTGATTGGCAGTTGTATGTTTCGGACAGTCATTATCTGAAAAAAGAAACTCTGACGCCACTCACACCTTCAACCAGTGATAAATATATATCTAATTTCGGTTACCATGACGACTAAAGAATTTCTGTTATTTGTCAGTTTGTGTTTGCACGACGGGCTATTGACATCATCCGGACGCACGATCAGAAATCACCCCTCTTCCTGTTTGTGTCATTCCAAGCTGTGCACGTGCCCTTGCAGGTAACCATGGACACGTATATTTACAAGAGGTTCTGAACAAACAGGTTTCCAGAATCTATCTATCTATCTATCTATCTATCTATCTATCCTGCTATCTATCTACTTGTCTGTGGTACCCATCACGTGTTATGTTTAAAATTTAAAATTGTATCTATCTACCTATCTATCTGCATATATATATATATATATATATACATGTATATATATTTAAAAAAGCGCTTCACAATATGTCACACACCACGTTTTCATGCATTGAAATTGAAATATTAAACTGCCATAAACAAACAGAATATCTTACTTCCTTTGTTAAAAATATGACATTTTGAATTAAACAATCTGACCTTGTTATTTGTTTTTGTCGTTTCAGGCTCCAGGGAGGTTAAACATTGAAATCGGTATATACAGTAGTTGACGATAAGTGAGTCATCATTAGTGAAATTCCCATAGACTTACACGTTGATGAACTCTTGCAAGAATAATTTTCATAAATTTAGTTTCAGTCGAATTGCTTTCAATCCTTATCTACCAGCAGGTAACTCATCTCAGCTACATACGCATAATTTCCATTCAATTTTCCGATGATTATTAAGAAAACTGCAGCATATTATATTAGACATACCAATCAGGTTTAACATGGCTGTCTATGGGATAGATTAACGTTGTACGTAAGTATGGTGCTTAATCAGGTGTCATTCGATAACTAATCAACGGAAAGCTGAAAGAAACTTATGTACACGGAGCTGAAGGTGATTTCCAAGATGTTTGTAAAATATCAAAATAAAATGACTTCTACTCAATTTATGAAAATTAATCTTGCAACGGTTAATTATCGTGTAAGTCTATGGAAATTTCACTATTGATGACTCACTTATGACCAACTACTGTGTATATGCTAGACATCCCAATTTCATGCATTTAGAGTTTTAATTATAGAGCTGCCATCAACAAACGGGATATCTCACTTCCTTTGTTTAAAATATGAAATTATGAATGAAACAATATAACCTAGCTGTTTGGTATTGTCCTTGCAGGCTCCAAAGAGGTTTAAAGACTTCTACTCAAGAATCCGGTATAGATCTCGACGTTTATATAGTGGTGAGTATTAACCTAAAGAATATGTACTCCAACAATTATGCCACCATAGATCATTCAACAACTGCTTCAGCAAGTATAGATAACGGATTGCAACACCTATTTCAGTATAGATCACGGATTGCGACAACTATTTCAGCAGAGATCACGTACTGCAACAACTATTTCAGTATAGATCACGTACTGCAACAACTATTTCAGCAATGATCACGTACTGCAACAACTATAGTCAGTATAGATTGTGTGCTGCAACAAGTATTCCAATTTAGACCATTAGATCATATCGATTGACTCCTACAAGAATTTGTCATGACCCTGCACAAAAGAACTCCACGAGGAGTCGCACGACTATATTTCTTCCCCATAACCCCGGGACTGATAACTGACATGATACACAATCTTATTCTTGCCAACTCGGCTGTTAATGGCTGTCGATCGGACCTTATGGCTTGTGTTTATTGGCAATACATAAGTCTGTCTCACAGTCCCTGAACCACATTTTCTTCCCTACAGCCTAGTGTATTCATGTATATTCAGAGACAAGCGTTAGTCGAACAATACATGTGTTTCTCTGTTTTAATAAGCCACTTACACTGACATTAAGTCCCAGAAATATATTTCTCATATATTTAAAAAAAATTATCCGCAAAAAAAATCCAAATGGAGTCTAGAGCATTTAATTATTTCAGAGCTGTGACAATGTAGACTTGCCAAATCATTCTATTTTTGAGCTGGACTTCTATGTAATATACTCTGTAGGGTCCAGGAGACAGATAGCCGGGAATTATGACGTGTACTTTTGTCTTCCAGCCATGGTCTCCGCAATGGACGAGGCTATTGGAGATATAATGAGGTCCCTAAAAGTCGAAGGATTGCTCAAAAACTCCCTCGTCATATTTACCTCAGATGTAAGTATTACGTTCTTACCATTGAAGAGCAGATTCTTTTTACGAAATATGCTGATCATCATTGAAAACGCACCAGTCTAAAATTGTCCATATTTTCATCAACATGCAGCCACGCCATGAAAAAAGCGCGAATTTCATTCTGAAATTATACTGACTGTGACATTAATAGCAGGTGTATGAGAACCGATTCTCATTGCTTCACTAACGATTGTGAAACGAGGACAAAGATGTTGAGGTTAACACCTCACGAAAGAGAACGTGCACTTGGCATGATTCAGGTTCGCACCAGCAGCAGAGATATTGCTCGACAACTTGGACTTGGCCACTCCACCATTGGTAAGCTTCATAGACGACATCAGTAGACAGGCAGCACCCGTGAGCTTCGATGACCTTGGCAACAACGTGTTACGACGCTCCATCAGGATCGCCATATTGACCTTGTCCATATC
>VKKT01000415.1:361892-389214 GCA_008038995.1 Haliotis laevigata
AAATTTATGAGGATTCGCAGTCTTAATTTCACTTTATTTGATTTGCTTTTTTGTTTAAAGTGAAATTCATCAGTACGTTTTCACTGCAAACAGACTATAATGCTTATCAAAAGACATAATAAACTAACTCTTGATATAACAAATGTTATATGTGGGTAGAAGCTGGCTGGGTGGATTTGATCAGTGACTTTGTGCGGATGGGACTGAACCCCTCAGAAAGTACTGGAATCTGTACGTTACTGATAACGTGTCATCCCAGATATGACAGATGTTATACATGACTACTTTTCTAAATGACAATGTGCATTTGTATTTGTGTAATTGTAATATATACAATACTGTCAGACTGCATCACCATCATCTGAGGTTATTCGTGTCAGTTCAGACCAACATAGGCCTGACCAAGTGTCTCCAACAGGGTTTACTGTCCCTGACCCTGGATTTTATGCATCATACAAGATATGAGGGATAACATAGGTCGGTTCATTGGTTGGTTCACATTACTGTTTCCTGTATCCAGTGTGCTAATAGTTTCCAAATTTTCCTTGCCAGTTGGGATAGCTATGCCTGAAAGTTTCTAGACCACTAAATAAGTCACTAGCCCAAAATTTGAATGTAGACATGGGCTCCATCATTAAGCTGCCAATATGATGAACATTTTTTTGAGGCCATAATCTTGCATGATTTAAAATTGTATTATAACTTAACAAATCGGAGAGACTGATTTATTTACAAAATGACCCCATCAAAATTCACTAGCCATTCGGGCCAGTGACTGTGGAGATTTACTAGCCTGACTGGATTTTTACTAGCCATGGCTATTTCACACACTGCTTGTATCAAGCCATAACAAAGGCATAAAAAAAAGCTTGATGCATCTATTGTCAAGAGGGCCTGTCATGAAAAAAAGCTATGAATTCTCTGTTTGGACATTTCACATTTTCTGAATTCAAACAAATTATCAATTTGTTGTGGCCTTTGTCTTGTAAAAATTATGATTTGTGAATTAAACCACCTCATTCACTAGTCATGAAGCATTTATGATCTCATGTGTCTTAATTTATTTGTGGTTTGAGAAACCAATGCTTTTCAAAAATTATTGATAGTGTTTTTAATTTGAAACATAGATGCAAAAACATGCTTCAAATCAAACTGGATACATTTTGAAGATTATGAAAACATTTCCTATGTCAAGAAAGATGTATGTACTTAACTTTGTCTAATCTTTGCTGTGACTTGAGAAACTCCCTTTTTTTCTCATGCTCCAGTGTAAGCATGTCAGAATGTCCTGTAGCAACACGTCGCCTTGATCAGCTGATCAATTATTTAGTGCTGCGTAGAGAGAATCTTTTATACAGGTGTCTGATCTCAAATAACAACCAGTATTCAGTTCCCCCGAAGCCTCCTCCATACTGGCACACCTCTGTATACTGGAATGCTTCTCAGTCAAGTCGTGCAGTTAGGTAGTGAGGATGTTAAGGGTAAGCACTTTGTCCCAGACTGAGCCAGTCATTGTTAGGTTTTGTTGCCCTTTCAACTATCTAAATTATCTGCAAGATAGAAGCTAATAACTGCTCTGTTTTCATGTGCTGATATTCCTTGATCGTTAAAACGTATCTATGAGTATGTCACACTGTAACTTCTACATTTTGACGATGAGTTTGCATCAGCTTTCATAAGACTATTCAGTACACATTGAAATATATTTGATAAATATTTTATAAAGATTATAAACCGGAAACATTTCCCTTCCTCTACCACCTCCAAGCTTGGTATTACACCAACAAGATTCGGTGGATTTTATTTGACATGATTTTTTGTTTCATGCATATTGGGCATTCCTTCAAGTTCAGTTGAAGTCTTTCAAATGCCCCTTTTCTCATGAACTCTAGGTACCATATTCTACTCAAAAGTTTTTTCTTTTTAATTTCATCTGGTTGGAGGTCTGCGTTGTAAACGAGTTTAAAGAAATATATATCCAAAAGGCCAAAGAAAAAGCAGTTTTGCTATGAGCAGGGATTTCAGCACTGTTCTTGCCATGTACTGGTTCAGGACATACCGGGTATGTACCTGTTTACACACATTTTGTACTTGTGTGGGAAATGTTTTGGAATTACAGCTATGTATTAGAGACTAATAAATATTTTATAGTGAAAATAGAGCAATATATAGCTTCAATTTTGCAAGTAGTTGTTTCCCGATAATTGTGTACATGTTCTTGGTATAAAGAATTTGTTAACTTTCTTTTTTCTGGTGTTTACTTATGCTGCTATTGTTGATTATGCACCAAGTGCTAGCTCGATGTAAATAAAACATGAATTCTTTCTACCTTTGGAACTCTTCTGTTTTCTTTGTTGCAGTATCGTGTTTGTTCAACATTTGTCAGTTTTTGGCTCATGTAACGTGAGTAATGGCTTAAATTAAAGCAAAATCTCTCTATCCTTCCAGTGGTATATGATTTATGTAGACATACACATATCTGAAGCAAAAAGGCTATGAAAGTTTGCCATGGCAGCCATGTTCATTTGATTAGGAGTGAGTGAGTTAAGTTTTGCAATGCTTTTAGCAATATCATGGCGGCATTGGATTATTCAGTCGCCTCCACCAACTGGTACAGGTTGCTAGGGACCTCTTCCATGTCGAATACCATGGGCTTTGTCAAGTTCATGTAGTTGGCCAAGTGTGAAATAAGCACCCTTTGGACTGAGTGAGTTAGTTTTACGCCGCACTCAGCAATATTCCAGCTATATGGCGGCTGTCTGTAAATAATCGAGTCTGGACCAGACAATTCAGTGATCAACAGCATGAGCATTGAACTTTGCACCTCTTATGACCAACATGGGCTACTGAAGATGAATTCTAACCCGGATCTTCACGGGTTGTACCCTTTGGACAGTTTGAAGACAGTTCATCCCACAGCACCAGTTCGGCTTACCAAAAGTGGTCCACTTGGCACTCGCATTCCAGTCCGCACCCCATGTCGAGCGAGTCAGACTCCTTACCCATTCAAAGTTTGAGAGTAGGTTGAGGACATTGCATCATTCGCTTTACCGGTTTGCAGTTATGAAGCACTGTCCCCAGTTCACTTCCTTTCCTTTTAACACAACTTTACTTTCTTCAAAATTATGCTGAAAAAATGTTCATAGTGGTAGGATACACCCAAATCACTTGCTAAACTCATGCCCTCAGCTTAAATCCTTTTCAAATCCTACATTTCTTCCATAACACCAGAGTTGCTGAACTAAAGTGAAAACATTACAAGAGAACATCTGAAACATACAAATTTATTATCTTACAAAAGGTCACTAAGAAATATCAAATTTGCTGTTCACTATTCAGGAGCTGACAAAGTAAGTGCATGTCTACTGGATGCTAACAATGCTAAATGATATGCTAATTAGGCAAGATGAAAAGCTACAATAAGGCAAGATGAAGAGCTACAGCAACATAAATTTCACATTCCTAGTGTCTTCGGTTCTGAGAAGGAAATGGGATTACCCTATACTGTGAAAAGCACTGCGTAGAATTTTTGACATAAACTCGAAAGTAAACACATGACAAGCATTTATGATCGAGAAGTTTCAAATAAGTATGAAGTTGCACTGTTCATCAGTAAATTTCTTCCACCAAGTCCTCAGAAGTGTAATCAAATGCATAGAAAAACAAAATTTAATAAGAGTTCATATGTTTTATTCATATTTTCTACACTTCCTAATTTCAATGACATGATAACTTTACTATTACAAACAAAAAGGACAGGAATGGAACAATCTAGTTCAGCAAAAATGACTTTCTCAAATTATTAGTAAAAGGTAGTTTCTCTGTCTGCTGCATATTCAGCAGTTTATAATAAGGCAATAAGCACTGAAAAGCACAGATGGTATTGTAGTCCTGTTGGTGTGTTAGTGAGTGAGTGAGTTGGGGTTTTGGCCGCTGTTAGCAATATTCCAGCAATATCACGATGGGCTTCATAAATTGTACCCATGTGGGGAATCGAAGTTGGGCCTTTGGTGTGACGAGCGAAAGCTTTAGCCACACTGCTACCCCACCGTCCCTGTTGGTATATTAAGTGAGTATGGAAGAACAGAAAAAACTACAAGTTTACCACTTCACTTTTCTATTTACAATGACAATACCACTGAGCAAGTAATCTCGTCAGAGTACTCTTGAACACCAAGCTGCATTTGACTAGATATATTAGAAATTCAGTTCAAACAACAATTTCAACACAGCACAACTAAATTCATGCTTAACCAAAATTCAAAACATTTCTACTTCACTTTTCAGAAAATTGTCTGCAGTCATGATGATCTAGATAACATTGTTCCTGAAATGAAAAACCCAGGAAACAATTACTCAGGTGGCTGACTTCAATTAAATATGATAACTGTCCGTTTGTTAGTACAGACATCAGACATATCAAATACATGGTTCATTTTAAAAAAGGTGGAATGTCTCCGAAGTCCCCGAATCTTTTAAATAATTTTGACATCAAGACTATGGTGCTGGGACAAGTGCCCTTTTTGAGGATGTCACACTTTATCAATATTTGTACATTTCAAAATCAATTGGGGTATTCTCAACTAATTGTTTGGAAAATCATAAGACTCGAGAACTTTTGAGACAACCCCTGTTTAATGTGGTATGAAAATGAGCTTGGTATCATTATGAACTTTGTTATAACTTAAAATATCAAGGCAAACAAATATTCAAAGATATCCGAATGTCTGAAATTGTTGTCAGAACAAAACGTTTTTGTTTGACTTTACTGAACACAGATTTCATGAGAATGACCGATACAGATCATCTCACATCTTTGGCAATCTGGACAAATTTTACATCAGTCTTTCAAAAATTCAGTTCAAGGGCACTTTTACAATTAATAGCACTAGATTGAACCAGGGCACCATCTGAAAAAATACTGAAAGTAAAACATGATTCGGGACAATGCCATTTCATAATGACCAAACACAGAGACAAAGCAGCGCCTCTTTGTAACCATAATTACCATGGTAACATTCATTAAAGATGGGAACAATATATTTCCTTTTGATCAAAATCAAAGTCTCCTGTATCTTGAAAAGCAAAGACCAACATTTGTGAGTTACTAAAAAATAATATGTTCGTATAAAAATTAACATTGATTGAGGATTCTCATTGAAAATTCATTAACAAGTAAACAGATTCCACAATTATGATCTGTGTGAGTGTCAACACAAGACTTTAATAAAAAGTGTTAAATCAGTCACTACTGACAACAATGATAAATTGATAAAAAATATTTGTTCGATTTCAGAACAAAGCTGTGACCTTGTGATAACAACATTTGATTCAATGTTTAAATTTGACTTCTTATTCAAACATATCAGAGATTGTGCACAATATTGCTAAAAACGTACCCTTACATCATGTACATTCCATAAATACAAGTTCAAATTCAAAGCAACAGCTACCACACATCCAACTGCTCAACCTGGTCACATGATGCTATCTTGAAATCCTATTGGACAATGCAGGAAGTCAAAGGTCACAATCCCTGAGCAGCTATCTAGTCGAGTTGAACTTTCCAAATGTAAGACAAATATGTCACGACAACTCCGGTATTTTGAAAACCTGCTTTAACAAACAAGATCTCTGATAATTCTGTACGTCCATGTTTCTTATGTTCACTGAGTGCTTGAAATGGTCTCATATTTATCACAATGCTTTAGACTTCAGAAGCAGTTATCCCTTCTCCATGTGATAAGACTTGGCTTTCTAACACAATCCTGTTGTAATTCTGTTTAACTGGAGGGATTCTTTCCAAACTGAAACACCTAAATGATCTGTGTTTAAAACTCATCATGGCGTGTAAGAGCTTCACCAAAGTCTGTGGCTTGACTGCCAACGAACAGATCATACTTTTCGAGAATTTCCTCTTTTGTGAGTTTGCCATCCTGAAAGACAAATGAGTAAATAAACATAAGCATAATATTCATCATCAAAACAGTAATCATAAGTTCAGGCTGACTCATACACACATAAGACATATACTGTAACAAAGAAACTGGTCATGTAGTATTAGGTGGGTGGTCTAGTTCCTATATAATGTTCATCATTATAAAACAATTAATTAAAATTTAAAAAGTGAATATATTAGATCATTTGGATGAGAATGGGTAAGAATGAAAAACAGAAAAATGAACAGGGGTGTTGGGGTCCAAACGTCCCCATGTCAGATCCAATGACCACAGCGCGATCAAATCTGTAAAATTCCGTTGAAAATTCCCATCCCTGCATTTGATAAACTGAACTGGCAATTTTTCATACCACCCCAACCCCAACCCCAATATAAATGTGACAAATTCTGGCAAACCACTTTTTCACTGTCAATCTTTGTGCCTCTTCCCCTTCATCCCTACAATATAAAGTACCAGTCCCTTAGCTTTTGAATATGAGTAGTTGAGTGAGTGTTGTTTGACACCACAGTCAAGAATGATCCCTATTTTGCAAAAGTGAAACACATATAACACTGTATCGTGGAAATTTCTTATAAAATAATTATAAATCTCATCAATTAATAGCATGATCAGTGATCCACATCCTGAAGTTGTGACCACACAGAGTGATCACCAAATCCTCACCCAACCTATTCTAATTTGGAATTTGGAAGGTTTTACATTCAGCGTAAAATAAATAAGGACACATTTAAGTAAAGTCACAACTTGCACAATA
The DNA here is from genome assembly GCA_008038995.1 of Haliotis laevigata. Lineage (NCBI taxonomy): Eukaryota > Metazoa > Mollusca > Gastropoda > Lepetellida > Haliotidae > Haliotis > Haliotis laevigata. Next base: position 368,607 of record VKKT01000415.1, read on the forward strand.
AGACATGACAATAATGAACAGATACAGGGTGTAGTCCAACATACTACTGCAGCTCATAGTATTGTTGGTTTGGTGTTTAATGCCACACTCAGCAATGTTTCAGCTTTATATCGACGGTATGTACATAATCGTGACTGGAGCAGACAATCCAGTGATCAGCATTATGAGCATCAATATACACAATTGGGATACAATAACATGCATCAACCAAGTCAGGGAGCCTGACTAACTGATCCCATTAGTCGCCTTTTATGACAAGCATTGGTTGCTGAAGACCAATTCTAACCTGGTGCAGCTAACAGTATCTAAGCAAAGCAAAGCAGTAAATACAAAGCTAGCAGAGTGTCATGAAAAAGCAAGTGTGGGGAAACATGAGTGCCACAAGGTAAGGTGCTTGTTGTGACATCACATAGATCAAGGAGAGCAGGAAAGAAGAGGGATAAAGGCTACAAAGGGAGCTAAGCAGTGTGGAAGACAGAAGAGTGAAAGAGGCTGAAGATATGGGTGAGGGTATTTCAGACTATTCCAAACAGAATAAACCCGGAAAAAAAGACCTGCTATATAAGCACACAAGAATCTAATGGTAATCAACTTTAGATGACCTTGACCTTCTAGGATGAACCAATGTGCAGGGTAGTCTGTCCATGGACTGGTGGTTTTTGATGGTCAGTAGAAATTTCCACTGTCTGGACGCAGAAATTCAGCCATTGGCAATGAATCTGTCCTCAGCTCATACTATTGTCTGAGCTTTAGAAACCAAACATGGACGCTTGGTGCAAAAACCCACCCTGATTCTGAGTCAAGAGACTGTCACAACTCCCAGACTTAAATGTAAAGGAATATGACAGGTCCTGAGCTGGGTTTTCACTGAACTTTCTATTTCTCTGTGACTCTGATTTGTGTTTTTCAAATGAACAAAATATGCATCCATAAAGGTACTCGTACAGACCATTCCAGAACTCAATATCACATCAGAAACCAAAACACATCACACTCTAATATCTTCAGTAATACCCTTAAATAACACAATTCTGTTACGTTATGAAAATGTATCATAAAATGAGAAATAAGCAAATATAAAAAAAAATCCCACAACACCTTCAAATAATATTAATCCTGTGAAAGGTATCATAAGAAGAGAAAAGCGAAAAGAAAGATCCATGATCCAAACAAAAGTAAGCTCAATTTGATAAGCTCAAACAATGCTTACACCAAAGAACGTAAGGCTTCATACCAAGCTGACCAAGCTGGCCAAGATATGCAAAGACCCAAACCTTATCTTGCAAAATTATATCCACAAAACAAACACACAAAATGGCGTCAATGGTTACACAAAAAACCCAACTCCACTGTATTCAAGTATACCACACTAACCAAACCTCCATCCATGGTTACCACTTTTACAGAATCTGTATCCATGGTTACCAACCAAAAAACAGACCTAAACACATGCTGAAAGAAATTAAATACTGAGGCTACAAACCTTATCAGCATCAGCCTCATGAATAAGATGCTTCGTCTCAGCCCGCGAGTGATCGTAATCAGTTGGAAGGATCCACTCTCTCACTTCCTCCCCATCCATTTTTCCATCTTTGTTTTTATCACGGTACGTATTAAATTGTTCACGTTCACTTTTCACCCATTCAGGCTCCTCCTCACCCTTATCTTTATCAGGCCACATGTCACCTACAAAGGTTAAAGGTCAAACAAAAGATGAGTGAAAGCTTGCTGCTACTAGGAGGCATACACAGCTGAACAAACCTTATCTGTGTCTGAAGACTCCATTAAGTGAGTGGCTTCAGCCGAACTGTGGTCATAATCCTCAGGGATAATCCATTCCTTAATCTCAGCCTCATCTAGTTTACCGTCCTTGTTTTTGTCTCGGAAACTGGAGAACTGCTCGCGTTCAGATGCCACCCAATCTGGTTCACCATCATGGTGGTCATCTTCCTCATCATCATCGTTATCCTCATCGTCCCAAATGTCCGCTAGAATTAGTTGTACATAGCATACACGTGCAAACATCAATGTGTTACCATGGTAACCTTTCTGAATATCATGGTAACCTATATGAATGTCATGGTAATCTATATGAATGTCATGGTAATCTATATGAATGTCATGGTAACCAGGGTAACAGTTGTGGATATTTTCAACAGACCTTTTCTGAGCACCATGGCAACTATACCCAAAGGAAGAAAAACAATGAATATTTGTTGTCCATGTTGACTTTTTGTTCTGTCTAAATTTCCGAAATCAAGGTAGTAGAGAAATGAAGCATAATGAAATCATAAATCTGACGTTAGATGACTCAAGAACCCACACATCGTTCAGTTAGATTTGTTGGTTCATCTTCAAAAGACTAGGTATTGCAAGGGTGACCTCCTTTTTCTAGTCACAACAATATATCTTCTAAGCTTGGGTTATACCCAGAAATATACAGCATGTCAAAACACGATCAGTGACTGAACTTTTAATGTAGATGGAGGCAGGAGGGGGAGCCTAGTAGTTCACTTGTCACACTGAAGACCAGAGTTTGATTCCCCTCATGGGTACAATGTGTGAAACCCATTCCTGGTGTCCCTTGCCATGATGTTGCTGGAATATGCTAAAAGCATCGTAAAACCACACTCACTCACTTTAACGTAGATGTATATGTGCACCTTGTATAGGATGTATGTAAGTGCTAATCACTTAATCTTTTATAGACACACCATAAAACCATGGAAATATTACTTCAGTCACGGAAGTGCCATTGTACTATTAAAGCAACCTTGATGCTATGACCGTCGTAGGTCTGTCTTAAGGTATGGAAGTTACGATCACCCCAGCTCTAAGATTGCTTTACACAATAGCACTCTGGTGTGGAGAGCCCACTATGGTTCATGGTTTTTACTAATTAAGAGCATGATTTACTTACCGATATATTCTTCAATACTGATAAATCCATCTTTATCTTTGTCAATATCTTCCAAAGTTTCCTGCACAAATGAAACAAGATGTTTAGATTTGTCATTGCTATGTTCTATGGACTTCAATAATGCCTTATTGATTGTTAGCGCTATGAGCATACCTGGTGTGGAGTTTGGCGCTTTATAAATGGACACATTATTATTATTTTCATAGGTCTCCATCTCTTTTACATCACTTCTGCCCTTAGATAAGATAACACCTCAAGTGGTTGCCATCTCACTCTCAGATGATCATTAAAATCAAATAATCAGCTCTGAACACTTCTAAATCGTTGGAATAAGTGAAGCATTCAGACAAACATCTCAGTTTTTATGTCTCTCGAAGACAACATAATTGGGAAGTTCCAAATGAACATATAGAGATGAGTTGTTATATCATGGTATATATTTTATCAGGGATTTACAGTGAGTCCTGTATTTGAGGGTCCCTGGGGCTCTTACTCTTAATTTTCAGGGGTCCTGGACAACAAAATGGGGGTCCCAGACACTTAAATATTATTATTAATACTGTTATTGTATTGTGTATCATGATCATAAATAACTAATAAATTTTGTTGCGTCCATTGTCAATATTTATGCGTATAAGACACAGGAATACGTGTCCTGTAAAACCCTGTTTTATGAAACCTGTCTTTCCTGAACACCATGGCATCTACACCCAAATGGGTTTCATTCGTACATTTGTAATCAATGGCAGTTGGCTTTTGGAAGATAAAAATGTCCAGGTCTTAAAGAAATACAGAGGAATCTTTAACAAAGCTGACATCTGACTGGTTCAAGAGCCTGTGCCTCCTGACTAACAGTTACTGTTTGCCCATGATTTGTGCAGAGTGGGATCTAATCATAGGCATTACATGGTGCTCACAAACCAAGCAACTGGATTGGTTGGTTGGTTGTTTAAATGCTGAACTGAGCAGTAAATAATCCAGTCTGGACCAGACAATCCAGTGATCAAGAGCATGAGCATCGATCTATGCAATTGGGATACGATGACATGTGTCAACCAAGTCAGAGAGTCTGACCACCCGATCCCATTAGTCACATCTTAGTCAACTGAACACCTATTCTAACCTGTATCTTCACGGGTCCGAATCGACTGGGCTTAGAACCAAGAACCTGGGAGTGGGATCACCATGAAAGTCCACAACTCATGTAAAATACTCAAAGTTGGTGTTTTAGTCTACTGGCCACAAAGACACACACACCCTCCCCTAGTCTGTCTCACAGTCCCTGAACCTCATTATTTTCCCTACTGCCCAGCCCTCCCTGCAATGTTAAAGCTCTAAGTGGAGCAAGTCTAGATTTCCCCTGAATCTCACTGGGGTTCCTCTTCAATTTAAGTGGGTGTATTTGTTACAATCAAAATTATATATACTCAGGGACTATGAGTAAGTCTAAGAATGTCACTTAATCAAACTTTCTTTCACAAGTCAGAGGAATTCTGTACTTTGTTAGGGATAAGGTGGTTGGAGGTGGAGATGTCACTTCTGCATTGAACCACTGGCTAATCAACAAGCTGAGATATTAACATCATAAGTGACTTCAAGGAGATGTTTAAACTGCTCTTACATGGACAACAATCTCTCTCATATGTTCAGCATCTTCAGGGTGTAAAAAGTCCATGAATTCCTCTTTTGAAAGTTTATTGTCTCCATCTTTGTCTGCTTTCTCCCAGCGCCGTCTGTCCCTCTGAATCATGTCTCGGTACTCGTAGGTGGGGGAGCCTTCTTCTGGTTCTGCAAAGAATAGTGTTACAACCAGAGTAAAAACCATCAGCAAGTCCACCACTCAACTGTCTATCTCACGATATTACCCACAGGGGCCTGGATCAAAGTGACATATTTTCAGTCATTTTTACTGAGCATCATGTTTTTGGCTTCATACTGATTTGCTAGTGTGTTAAATTGTTAAATTTTCATTGTTCATGTACAGGCACATTCAAAGATGTCATATTAATACATTGTTATACATAATTAAAGATGACTTCATTCTTTGCTCACAGTGTCAGTAATGATTTCCAATTACCATGGCGACAAGCTGTAACAGTATGGGACACCTGTATTTTTGTTGAACATTTTGCAACAAAAGGACCATGGTTAAAGAATAAGCTGCTTTCTACTTGGAATTATTGGTTCATATTTTAGTGCCTCTTGCATCTTTTCATTCACTTCATGACTCGAGTAGCGTGAATTTACAACCTTTCCAAAATCCTGAATATGCCTACAAATGAGTAAATGAGTAAGTGAGTGAGCAAGTGAGTGCTTTTAGCAACATTACAGTAATATCACAGCAGGGGGCACCAGAAATGGGCTTCACGCATTGTACCCATGTGGGGAATTGAACCTGGGTCTTCAGCATGACAAGCGAACACTTTAACAACTGGGCTACCTCACTGCCCTAGTGATTCCTGATGGTAGGATATCCCTATTGTATCCAGTCTTGAAGACTTACCATCAGGGTAACCATATGTCCTCTTCTTGTAAGATGTCCACAGAAGCTTGTCATCTGAGTCAGGCTCATGGTCTTTCCACATCCTATCTGTATCGGTGATAATATACCGCTTCTGGACATATTGGATCCAGTCCTTTAATTCCTCTTCTGTGACAAAACCGTTTCCATCTTTGTCAATCTTGTCAACTATCAACCTGGAAAAATTACAAAGAAAATGAGTTCACTGACACACACAGACACACACACACACACACAGTTGTATAGAGGAAATCATAATGTTGGTTGTTTTGGGCCTCAGTAAAACGTATTCAAGCTGAATCAAAACAGTAAGTACCAGAAAGAGTGGTTGCTATGATGAATGACCCCAATTCATCAGAGTGCAATGACACGACATCAATTACAATACCCTTCAGCATAGTTAACTGTGAACAGTTCCATTCCAGAATCCCAACATAGTGAGATCATCAGATGTACTTGATATGCATTTATGTTTCCATCGTCCAAACAGAAACAAATATATGGGCTGCATCAATGCATATCACCCAATGGAATAATGAATAACAAATTCATCTTATCACACATGGATGCATGCTTTGGTCCAAATCGGTTACAATACCGCGGTTAAGAATTTATCCACTTTGTTGTGGAAGTTATTCCCTTGGACCTATTTCATTCAGAAAATACTGTAAATACTGTGAGCACATGCGAAATGCATCTTACATCATTCCTACATAATACAAAACAATGCAGTTAGTATGCTGCAATTGCAATGCCTAAAGTCCTTCAGTTCAAGCAAGGAACATGAGAATGGTATCTCACATGTTAGCATGGTACATTGAATTTCAATAACAAGAAGACAGTCATAAATATCCCCTGCCACAGTGTTCTGCTCCTATTTTGACAAATATTCATTCTTCCTACAAATACCTGCAATACCTGTCTATAACAGCACTTACTGGGGAAATTTGTTCCCATTGGGGATAATATGCCCCAAGTCAAGAAACACATGAAAAGGGCCATAACTCTGTAAAGAAACGTAACACGGTTTCTATTTTCGAACAACATCAAGGCATTCATGTCCTGAAAACACATCAAATTTAACTTCCCTATCTATAACAGTTTCTGACAAAGTCTGTCCCCATTGGGGATACCATGCACTAAGTCAAGAAGCGCATGATAAGGGCCAAAACTTGACAAAATCTGCCCCCATCATCTCGGACGGACAGAGCTCAAACATATATCCCCCTCCCACTTCATGGTGGGGGATAATAGTAGAATGTGTCTCTGCCAATCAGAATCCATTATTCATGTGTAAGATAAAAATTGTCTTTCCTCAGAGAGATGTTTACTCACCCAAGTCTGTCCTGGCTCTCTTCAGGAGTGAGCTGGTCAAAGGTCTTGGCATCGTCCTTGCCGAGGAATGCATCATGGTCATAGTCATTATTGTGTTCACCATGATCATCATGCTCCTGTTCACTCAGAGTCTGAAACACAGTCGAATAAGTTTCTTGGTGAAGACATTTAGGAGATAAGCAATGTGTCTTCTCAGATTTGTCATTTGTGATTCATGAGAATTCATGATGTTGCACTTTGTGTACAGCACAAAGTTATAACCTATTATGGTAGATGTAAATAATCAAACATGGGACATGGAAAACAGTGGTTGATAGCAGGAGCATCAACCTAGCCTACTGGAACATGATATCACAGCCAGGTCACCACATTCACCTGATATTTATACTTATTAGCTTGTATTAGTCATGTCTTATGAGAGGCATGTAGTACTAAGAACTTAGTCCCAAAGCCATTGCCCAGTTTTATGAATAAGCATACTATGAAAAGACAGTAATCATCTGCTAATCAACGCCATCAGTGCCATCTGGTGATTGGCCAACTCAAATGCAACCATAGAGAGGATAAGCTCCTATAAGCCACCAATACCATGATAATATTTAGACATTGCTTGGGTCATAAATGCAAGGTTTATACACCACAGACCTTTGTTTCGATGAGAAACATCAAAAGTTCAGGCCAGATGATGCTACACAACCAGATGTGACCCTTTGTTTCAGGTGAGTTATCATGTAAAAAGATGTTCAAGTTCCGAGATTCTGAAGGAACTAAAGATGTTACCTTTTCTTTTGTTCTGTCCTTCTTGTCTCCATCAGGTTTGGGTATTGCACTGCTGTAGGAGACGGCTAAAACTGCTAGCACCAGAAGTAGGGTGTATGCCCTCATTGCCTGACTGGACGATAGCACCTGCAACCACACAACCATTTAACAATTGGCCACAACAGCCTGCAACACTATCACAGCCATGCATAAACAACCAGCTTAATTCATCGTGTACTTCAACAGTATGGGTTCAATGTGGTTTCACGTTACGCTCAAGATTACAGCATTTCACAAGGTCATATTGACATGGTCCCATTAAAGAGGTTTCGTATAAAGGATTTGGAGTGAGTATGGTTTTTGCTTTTAACAATATTCCAGCAATATCACAGCGGGGGACACCAGAAATGGCTTCACACATTGTACCCATTTGGGGAAAGAAACCCGGGTCTTCAACATGACAAGCGAGCACTTTAACCACTCTTCTACCTCACCGCCTCAAAGGATTTAGAGTGCGGCTTAAAACTAAACTCACTCACTCACCCAAAGGATTTAGATGTATGGCAGATATCTTTATCATAGGTGCCCATTTGCTGACTGATTGTTTAATTCATGACTGAAATGTGCCTGCATAAAATAGGACTTGTTTGAACCAGAATGAATGTGATGAAAGACATTTGAATTTAATATAAACTGTAGTAAGGAATATTCAAACATCAATGCAGTCAGTAAATACTTCACTGGGGCCATACAACTGCTCAAAAAAATTATCCATATATCAAGGGAGACATCATTTAATCAATGGTTGAGACAGACAAAGAGTTAGTGAGCTAGGATTTTATGTCTCGTTGGCATTATTTCAGCCAAATAGTAGCCAGAGAATCCCCACAGGGTGTTCACTACAGAAGATTGTAATGTTGTAAGTGCATACATTTTCCAGAAACACGTTATAAAACTACTACAATCACTCTATTACATGTAGTAACCTTTCTAAATGAAGCCTAATTTCGATACAATGTTACTAATCATAATACAACAATAACAATGTCATCTTTCAATACAGTTCAACCATGTTATAACACTAGCTTGAAATAAAATAACAATTTTAGCCCTGAGAACATGTTAAATGAAGCACAGTTTCAAATTGGAACACTGTTGTGTGCTACAGTTTTCTTGGCATATTTGAAAATAAATGTATATGTATAACATAATGGGGAAAATAACCGAATATCACACTGCACAATTTTCAAAAAACAAATCCTGGTACTGTTTTTTGTTGTTTGTTCATATCACAAAGAGTAGACCTTAAATGCTCCAGTAGATGAATCAAATATGGGGTGAATCAAATATGGGGGAATAAACATGTTAAATAAGTGAGAATCATGAGTCCACTTAACAACTGACTAAAACAGATCGTATGGATAGAAGATACGATGGGAAACAACTGAACCAAAAGTAAGTATCACCATTAAATTGATGATCAATGGTGATTTTCCAAATTAATACATGCACAAAACAAATACGTGCTGATAAACAAGAAATTAATGGCACAAAAGTTTAAACAGTGATAGCGAAAGCAACTGGGATTCTCTAACCAAAAGGAGTTAGCGTGAAGAGCTTGGGTTGGTTCCTTGATCTGAGGAGTGGGATTCGGATGCTGACGTGGCACCACCGATGCTGGCTGACTAAGCGTCCGGAGACCCCGTACCGGGGAATTACAACACCCCCCTTTATTCGCTCGTTATACTGTACGTCTCTAAATAGTAGACCGCTGTTCTACACAAGAATTATTACATCAAATAGTTTCGTTGTAAGAATTATGGGTTCATTTTGGTTCACAAAGGCTGGGTACGTTAGAAAGTTTTTCAATGAAGGTAGAATGTCAACACTGTGGTGGTCATTTGGAGATGATTAAGCCACAGGCCTTATTCCTGTGATTGCCGACAGTTTGGAGAGATAGCGTCCTGAGATGTTTACTCAACCGTGGAGAGTTGTTCGCAATGGCACTTCCGTTAATACCTACCTGTCAAACCGACTGTTGACATTTCTGACATATCTCATTTAAATAATCATAAAAGGCAGTGCTACTAAAACCAACACAAATACAAAACTGATTACTCACTTTACAATATATCAATATCTCCGAATGTTAAAACTGTGAATTGAAATCATTTAACGTTTTCAATAATCGAAACCCTTCATTCATGAGAAATGCACCGACATTGCTATTGCGATAAAAGTAGGTCAAGTTTGACAAGTGCGTGCTCACTTACCATGGTGATATGCAAACGCAGATAGCGTGGTTTATTTGCTGTGAAGCAGCTGTAACGCCTCACAATCCTCGATCGAACGGGGCCTTGCTGACAAAAGAAAATCAACACACCAAAATCACACTGCAGGCTTATATACTTACCTCACCACCGCTGAGGCAATTGACCTTTCTGACCCCAGAGCGGCAACTTGTATAGACCAATCAAATAATGGAACGGAACCCATGTGGTCTGCGTTGACCAATCACATTTTGGCCAACGTGGCCGATGCAAAAACCAACCAATCACAATCGAGAACGGAAGCCCAGCGTGGCAAGTAATTTGATCTGTCAATGCGGATCCACGTGGAAATAGCAGTGGTCTAACGAAAAGGGAAATTCCAAGCCTGACAGCACCGTACTATGGGAACGCCTTTTGTGTCAAATGTAGCTATAAACCCTGCACACGTAGGCAAATGAATATCACATGCACGATATGCTTAAAACCCAATATCTAATTGTTAATGCAATGGTCTCGAGCACTAGGATACTGACTTACTTACCAGTGACTACCTAAACACACATTCAAGTAAAAGTTTCCACTGTAATGGATAGGACGGGTCCCTTTCCAATCAATAGTTAATAACTTCTTCAACCAGATTTAATTAAGCACGGTAGACACTTCTAAGTCATGGCAAGTCATGAAAGTTAATGAATAAAACATGTCGAATCCTGAAAGGAAATATGCAATTCGGACAACATTAAATTTATACCCCATATTAGATTACATGAACAAGGAATAGTATGATCGATATGAACATACATAAGATTGGTGAGTGAGTTTTGTTTTACGCCGCATTCAGCAATATTCCTGCTCTATAAGGGCGGTCTGTGAATAATCGAGTCTGGACCAGACAATCCAGTGATCAACAACATGAGCATCCATCTACGCAATTGGGATATGATAGACATGTGTCAACCAAGTTACAAGGAACGAAACCCCAGGGCTCCAGAAAACCCTTTTGAGACAATGAGTAGTCACTAAAAATAGGTCATCATAATAGTTCACTGTGAGTGTTTGATAAATGTTTATACTCCGTTCGGTACTGTGTTGGACAATTTTACAACAGTGATTGGACATTTTCCAATAATTCTGCTAAATGCTGTTCGAGGTGACTTCCTGTTTTGGTATCTGCCCTAAGTCTGTATAAACTCATTACGACATGCATTTCTAAATATAACAGTAAGACAGACGTACGGAACGCCTTGTTTATGCACTATTCGCAAATGTAAACTTGAGTTCATGCCTGAGTGACCCCTACTTTCGACCAGTGAATAAGATTTGTAACGACGTAAAAGTATTTTTTAAGAATACATTGGCTAATTAAGAGAAGTCTTGTGTTATAAACCCTCTTTGGCGGTTTTGAAGACTTCCATGTGTATTTGTACACAAGCAACTTAAATTTACTGGGTAATGAGGAACCATGTCGTGTATTTCACGCGTACATACAGTTTATATAGAGCTCTGAGAGGGCAAATGTATTTTAAAGGATAAAAAAATGGCTGAAATCTTTCCCTTGTGCCAACCATCAATAATACTAAAAGTAAACACACGAGTACCGACAAGGAATGAAGCTATATACTTGTATTTGTGGCATTGGCATACTCCCTCACGTGTTCTTGTTAACTTTGAGGAAGATATTTGAAAACAATAACTTTCACTTTTCTTGAATCGATGCAGTCACGAATATCAAAATTTTGGGGTATTGATGACGAAACATTTCATCACCCTTTTCTGAGACCACTTCCTTGACAGAGATAAGGCGGGTTAAGTTACAGGAACTTAGCGTTATGGATACGAGGAGGAGTTGGGGATATCGGGAGGGGAGCAAGGCCTCCCGCGAGCATAGCAGCCAGCTGATGCAAGAAGTATTCCAGAAAGTTCTGGCAACATAACGTCCCCTCTTTTTCTTTGAGACAAGAGAAACTTTGAGACAAGTTTTTGTTCTAAAAGGAGAACTAGGACGTTGCTATTGCCCCGCAGCAATCGGTCAGGGATTACACGTACACCTATGCGAGCAGACTCCCCAGGATGGTAGGACCTGTGTAACGTGTTTTCCTTGAACCAGCAAGACGCATAAAGTGTGCGTCACCACCTAGACTAATGCTTAGTCTCTGAATATATATAGTTTTGATAGCAACAAACAAGCCCATTTAAATTAAAAAGGAGACCCAGGGAGACCAGAGATTCAAAACCTGAGGAAATCTAGACTTGCTTTATTTAGGGCTTTAGCACTGCAGAGAGGGCTTGGCAGTAGGGAAAATAATGTGGTTCAGGGACTATGAGACAGACTACTCACTTCCTTATGCTCCACGTAGTAGGTAAGTATGCGCCATTGCAGAGAAAGTAGACTAACGCTTACTCTCTGAGTGAGTGAGTTTAGTTTTACGCCGCATTCGGCAATATTCCAGCTATATGGCACCGGTCTGTAAATAATCGAGTTTGGATCAGACAATCCAGTGATCAATAGCATGAGCATCAATCTACGCATTTGGGATACAATGACGTGTCAACCAAGTCATTGAGCCTTACCACTCGTTAGTCGCGTCCTACGACAGGAATTGGTTGCTGAAGATCAATTCTGCACTGGTCGCTTACTCTCTGAATATATATAATTTTGATAGTAACAAACTACCCCATTTAAATTGAAAAGGAGCCCAAGTCAAATGGGGAATTCAGAACCTGAACCTGAGGGAATCTAGACTTGCTTCATTTAGGGCCTTTAGCATTGCATTTAGTGCTAGGCAGTAGAGGAAATAATGTAGCTGAGTCTACAGAGAAGGGTGCACACCCGCCCCACTTCCATATCCACATATACACACCCAAACGTTGGAAGCATAACATCCAGGGCCTAGATTTTCGAAGCTCTCTTAGCGCTAAGATAGTCGTAAGTGCCATACAATATTAACTTACGACTATCTTAGCGCTAAGAGAGCTTCGAAAATCTAAGCCCTGGACTGATGTTGAACGAGGGTAAGAGTGCGTGAGTGACTTTAGTTTTACGCCGCACTCAGCAATATTTCAGCTAAATGGCGACGGTCTCATACTACACGAAGAAATGTGCATAAAAACATAATCTAAAAAATACACTTATACAATTTTTGTCTAGATAATTGAGCTATATATGTCAAGATTATTGACGTAATATTGTCGAAAAAAGCTAAGTGTTTTCACTACTGTGTGCTATATTCTGTGTTCTTGACCCAGACTCTAAAAGGCCTGTAACGTAACTTGCTGTACGTGCTTATTTAGTCAAAATAGTATCATAACATATTACTTAGTATATATTTTACTGCAGATGGTAGGTCTTCAAGAGATATTTTCATTTGTATAGTATACTGCGTGTATATTGGTCTCGTCTTTAAAAAAACTGCAGTGTCTGTTATTGATGAGAGAGAACCCGGGATCGATTCTCCGATTTACAATCTGTGAAGCCCATTTTTGGTGTCCCACGCCGTGATATTGCTAAATGCTGCGTAAAACCGTACTCCCTCACTCCAAATCCTTTATACGAATCACCGTTAATGGGATTTTTTCAGTATGATAATATAATATGTGTGTGTGTGTGTGTGTCTGTCTGTCTCTGCATGCGTGCGTTTTTAAGTGCGTTTGCTAGAAGTACTGATTCGAGTTGCTCATTGCTTTTAGCATATAAACATATGGCACTTACCGTAGGTATCCAGACTGACCCGGCACAAAGATTGACATTCTTAGTTACATATTTACAGATGATGGATGTGAACCATGTGTGTACGTAGGATGTTGCCTTACCCACACTGTCACATGTTTACATAATGCGACTCGTCACTACATGACTGACATATTGCAGATGCAATTGTAACTTTTATTTACCAACACAATTGAAGCGATAGTTAGTAGTTACCCTAAATCTAGAATTCAGGACTAAGAAACCAGAGCGATAGAAGCGGAGTAACTGTTAGGTTTTTATTCGTGCATTCGTCGAAACGAAACAAAACTGTTTTGATAGATTCAGACTAAGCAAACACAAGTTATTGTACATTATGTTCCGTTCTTCGTGCACCTAGCTGAAATTATTGTATCGTTATTTGACAACAACATATGCAGATGCACACATACTGGTTCTGTGAACGGATGAATGTGGAAATTAGTGAGTGGGTGAGTTTAGTTTTAAGCCACTTTTAGCAGCAATACCACGGCGGGGGACACCAGAAATGGGCTTCACACGTTGTACCCCATTCTCTTCCCACAGAGGTTACTTGTCATATCGTAAGAAGAAATGACAAGTAACCTCTGTGGGAGGAGAATGGTTGTAGAGAGAGATAATGTTTATTCCCCACATGTTGTACCCATGTGGGGAATCGAACCTAGGTCTTCGGCGTGACGAACGCTTTAATTACTAGGCCACCCCACCGCCCCTTTCATGAAAGAAGCTATATGTTGAATTATCACCAGTCAGTAGTACAAGTATATACACGGAAAACAGTATATAAACCAGAAACAAAACACCTTGTTCGTGTAGGAAAGCAAATTCTTTACGTCCAAGATCTAGGCACACATGTAGTAATCTCAAAGCGGACCTATTCAAAGAAAAACATATAGATTCAGGTTCAGTTTACTCTAAGAGAAACGACTACCGATAGCTCATGAACAGTTTCAGAAATATATTGTCAGCAGGTCACAAAGTCAGCGGTTCCTTTTCATACTAATATCTACCCATAATAAATCTGGAAAAATTGCTTCTGCCTTGTGACCCTTTGGGTGATACAGATCTGCAGAATTGTACATTACTTGTCCACATGAAGTATTTTTAGGAAGATACAAAATTCTTCGCATCTGAAAAGATAGTGGAACCCATCTCCTACTGATGAGTATACAAAACCTTTCTTCCCTTGGTTAATTCTACCATAGGCTAGTCTCAACGGACATTTTTTTTAAAGTACGAAATTTAATATCAGCTAGTAGGCCTACTTGCTTTCAGGGAGTAATACACAATGTTACTGTTTATAGTATTACCCCTTAGGACGCTTCTCCATGCATGGTTTCCACACACTCAACAGTATCTGTTCGACCGTTGAGACTCAGTTTGTTGGGTATAGTTTGTGAAATATTTTAGTTGACCAACATCATTAAGTATCTTTTGAACACACAGAATCAAAGGGAAATTATTTGTGTATTCAGCCGTTCTCGAGATGATGTAGCGGTCTCAACCCTAAAAATAAACGTGATGTTCTATTTGTGTCAGTTTGTGCCATTACGTCAACATCCAGTTTTTAAAAATGTAATATTAATTGGTTCCCTGTAAACTACTTCACATAGCATATTATTCTTAGTCCAGTAAGTATTTTTTATGATAGAAATAATATGTGTAATTGCAGCTAACACCCTGGCATCGTAATTTCGTAACATCTGTTCATTTGTACAAGAAAAAGGTGCCACCGAAACCCTAGATTGTCCATCCAAGGCACGATCTGGAATATTGGTTAGAGGTGAACGCAAAGCTCACACAGTAAAAAGAGCGTCTTTACGATATGTATTTTTAATTCTGTCAGTTACTGATAAATGGTCGTGACAATCTGAACTTTATGTTTTCATCAAAGACTTTGGTCTTCATTTATAAAAAATCAGATTAACGGTACCATACTTCCACAAATGTTTTGGACTTTTATGGTATTGTTAACAGTATCAAACACTATTTGAAGTTTCTTACTTTAAATAGAGGTCAATCAGACACTGTTTTAGATCACAGATGTACCCTGCTGAAGTTGCATAGTCAGAAATCAGGGGCAAAGCATATATACTCTGTACTGATATTCTCTGATTTAAAGACTAAAGGCCAGTTAAAGTTGGAAGCACAGTTTGATAATCTTAATTGGAACAATCTCTACAGTAAAATGATTCGAACAACACAAGAAGTTAAACTTCGTTGGTTTCAATATAGAATCATACATAGAATTCTTACTACCAATACTTACTTATTTAAACTGAAGTACACGGAGAATGATTTATGTACATTTTGCCAAACTGACAGTGAAACAATTACCCACTTGTTGTGGGATTGTAAGTTTACCCAGTTATTTTGGAATGACCTCCACTCATGGATAATGAAATGTTCACATATATGTAACATGAACCTTGGTATAGAACTGATATTGTTTGGTGTAAAGGAAAACATTGTTACCGACAGAATTTTTGACTTTATTCTGTTGTTTGCAAAAATTTTCATATACAAATGTAAACATCAGAAATGCAAACCAAAGGAACTTTTTGTCAGATATAAAATAGAAAAAGATATTTCCAGAAGCAATTGTACTGCTGATAAATTTCATCAGTCTTGGATGTTGTATCATAGTTTATTGTCTTCAGAAGAGCAGCATTAGTAAAATGTCCTATTCTGTTGTATATTTTTCATGTGTAAGACCAAAACATATAATCTGACGCTGATATCAGATATTGAAGAGGAGTGTGAGTGCGTGTGTGTGTGAGTGCGTGTGTGTGTGTGTGTGTATGTGTGTGTCACTTAAACTCCAATCCCGCCAAAGTAAACTGTATAGTACTCATTACATCAAATACCATTTCAAAAGATTTCGTCTATGTCAATGGCCTTCATTTCCCTGGCATGAAGCCCTGAAGGTCAATGTTTTGTAACAGGGGTGGATGAATAAAATGTTAATAATAAAAAGAAAATGAGATTAACATAGCATTCCTATGAAACATGGTATAGCGATATTTACCTATTCAGGAACAGAGCATCCACTATGACATTTTAGAGTCCTACTCCACTTTGACTGTCAAATACTACATTCCATTCGTTTAGCTTTTAGTTTCGACATCTATGTACCATCATATAGAACGGAAAAAATACACTTGTTATAGGATACGTTTAAATCATAGGAAAATAAAATATGGTATTATTCCAAGTATGATTTTGTGTTGTTTAAGTATAACTATTTCCAAAGACGTATATACACCTGTGAATATACGTCCTTGCTATCTCCCAACATTGTATTTGGAATTTCGCGTTTCAGACAGCGTGTGTATAAAAGGGAGGTAACTCTAAAGCGACTAACAAATTATGTCCCTTCGTTGATGTAAACGGTGTGATGTTCTTCATGAACACAAAATCAGGTTCATCACTTGAATGCAGATAAATTTCAAAGTAACAACTATGTGAGACCCATGTAGTTGTTAAGGGTAAGGTATATCCAAGTTGTTGATAGTATGTCAGTGGTAAATACTCAAATGATCGATAAATTGATCGTTCAAGTTACAAAACGTCATTGTCATGCTTTCTAGCTATGCTTTTGACTGTGAGTTTTCTGAGGACAAAGGTGAAGTTGATTCTGTCTGATTATATCACTTTAGCCAGAGCATTTTCTATGTATGATTGTTACAATGTAGATAGACTATTGTGTTTCAGTAACACTGAGCCAGAGAGATCGTGGCGGGATGTGATTAAACAGAATGTGTGACATTAGGCGAGAGCCGCGATGCAGTCCTATACAGTCAAGACCGCATCGCGGCACTCGGCTAGCGTGACATACAAGTTATGATCTTGATGCAATTATCATTAAGTGGCCCTTTATAAATATCTAGGGTATTAGGTCACAATATTCTATAGACTTGTCAACCTTCAGTTGTGAAGATGTGTGTTATTCAAAATACTTTATAGTGCATCATCATTGTCCTTGTCATAACTCTATTTCCTTAATAATTTATGCCAAAACTGGAATGATAATATCAGTGAACATGTCATTTGTCACTACTCACCCCTTTCCGTAAACCCCAAGAAGACTCATCCCCGTCTCGATGCTTGTTATGTGTGAAAATACCTCAAACCAATGAAAACGTGAGTAATGATTTCGGTGCTTTGATAAAAATAATCCTGAAAACTTAAATTGTTTATGGCAATATGTCAAGGTTTAAATAAATCTTGAAAAGTATGTATCATCATGTTGAAGGCCAAGGAATGTAGCTAACATAATTGATTTGGCTCATTTTTTTTAGTATTTTTAGTATTTTTCAGTAAGGATAATGCTGTGGAAGGTGAGAGATTCAAATCCACACGTGTGTTTGTTTACATAACGTCTCTCATGGGTCCAGTGGAGTTTCTGACAGTCTTGTTGGTGTGTTTTGGTGATTGTATGTGCACTTTAAAATGATAAAAGCTGTGTGAAACCGGCCTACCTCATTCAGAAAGTTTTGATGTAAGTTTTGCTTGCAGGTGACTGTACAGACAGGATGACATTGTTATAGAAAAAAAGATGTTCCGACGAGTGTTGGGGAAATCAGCTGGTGTTCTGTTCTACTTTGTACAGTATGGAGCAATAGCCCATTGTGCTCTGGAGTTCGGTGGTGACTTTGTGGTGGTAAGGCTTAAACAATGTAATTAATGTAATTATTTCTTGGATCTCTTGAATTTCGAATGCCCAAACACTACTGGCTAGCTCACAGTTATCACCATATTTTAGCATTTTTTACAAAATTACTCCGCCATTCGTTAAATTTCATATACAGAATTAATTATGATGCTTAATTAACTATTTACCAATGTGTCCAGCCCATTTACTGCCACCGATCATGTTTTTATATAACGCAGCGGAAGTGAATCATGGAGTATAAATACACGTTTTCTCACAACTAACTGTAACAGTTATCGCCATTCAGAATTTCTCACACCATTAGTGAAATAATATAAATTTATATCATACAGTAACCTTGAATAATTGATTGTGTGACTATTTGAGCGTTTCTTTTACAGGAGATTTATAGGGAATGAAACAATTAATGACTTGTGAACTTGAATTTGCTATTATATAGGTTGTGGGACATCCCCCCGACTAAATTAGAAATTTGTTATAGGGTTTATAACGTTATCTTTAATTTTCTCTTATGTTACTTGCCGTGAAGAATTTTCTTTTGCTGTCCTGTATTGTAGTCAAATACCGTAGGAAAAAATACCGGAATTGTAATTGACCGGAACTGTGCACGTGTGATACTGATATATTGGCGATAACTGTTACGCGGCAATAACTGGTCGCTAGCCAGTATGGGTTTAAATAGACTGAAGTCCTGCATAAAGGATTCAGTACCTGAACATGTCTTGACTTCTTTTATGCATGCTACAGACATGGAACAGTAAGGGTACTGTGACTGCTGGTCAGATGATGTTGAGGAAGAATAATGTTGATTATGTGTCATATTTACATTGAAATAAGGCACTGAAGTCCGGAGTGGGTTTTGAGACATGTTTTTTATTTGATTCTATTTTTGTCTGTATATTCCATCCCAAGTGAGGACCATTAGAAGTTGTATGCTTCTCTCGAGGGTAAAACGGTCTGGTGTACGGCTTTTGGTAGCAGGTAGCCAGTATTTTGAAGATCAATAAGCTTGGTACCGACTATATGACAAAATGACGTCTGCCTTTCGACTGGAAATTTAAAATCAGTGAAACATATTCTGAGAAGCTTAAAACTGCTATATAAATGGTTAATTATGTTTAAGTTTAGTGTGCAACTGATTCAATGTATAAAATAGCATAAATAAAACAGTGAAAGTCGGTAGAATAAACGTGTACACAGTGAACTCAAAAACAGCTAAGCGAATGGTTTTCCAACTCGTGCACTGCAGGCGTCATATTAAGATGTCATACGATTGTTAGCGATACAGCTTCTCAGAGGAGAGTTTGGCGGTTACCGTGGCAGAGGATAATATTTTTTTCCAGTAGTCAACCTCCTGTGAGGGGTGACACAGAAACTTGTTAAAGCGTCATTGACCAATGAAATTAAAGTATTTTACATGAAAGTAAAATAAGTTGCTATGACTGACAACTTACTTACCAATCTATCTTGGCTTAACAGGGCTTGCAAGAATTTGTGGGAAAATGTTCAGATGTTGTTTATATTTAAATAAAAGATCTAATTATTTGTTTGACACTCCAAGAAGGCTTGATTTTAATCAATGAAACACCCAGATTTTGATATGGAGACAATAAGGATCTTTCAGTATCACCAATTCACCACTGGCACTCGTCTACTACCTGTAGCCCTTTGGAGGGAGTACTTGTTTCCTCACAAGATCCAGTCACCTGACCTGAACCACTAGTATAAGACAAGCTGTTCACTGATTGGATTTGATCAGTGGTGTCTACTCTTGTATCAATCAGAGTCCTGATGATGATAACTTAAAACAGGCTGTTATTAGACATGATGCTAAATTATATGTTGCCAGTATGCTGCTAATGTTGTGAGTAGAACTAAGACATTGTCTCTGTGTTATTGTGTTTTAATATTTTATCAGAGCATCAGGTGTATGATTATGGAATCGGTTTGTTGCTTTTGTTAGTATGGTAATCATTAGCTGACAAGTGAACAAGTTAGACTGACTTGAATTGAGCTTGATCCTAGAAACTGTTTAGTCTGTCTCTCAACCCCTGAACGACATTATCTTCCTCGATTTCCAAGGTTCAGTCTGAATCTGACTTTTCATTGGGGCTCCTATTCAATTTAAAAGGAATTATTTGTTTGTATCAAGATTTTTGTAATTCAGTGACTCACTGCTGTTGCGTACATTTTTTCAGTGTAGTGGACCATCAATGGAACCAACAATACAGAGTGGGGATGTTGTCCTCACGGAACACATCAGCACTTACAGGACCTTAATACAAAAGTAAGCACATTCTTATAAATCAAAGGGAAGTGGGGTAGCCCAGTGGTTAAAGCATTCTCTCTCTCTCTCTCTCTCTCTCTCTCTCTCACTCACTCACTCACTCACTCACTCACTCAC
>VKKT01000415.1:389264-401680 GCA_008038995.1 Haliotis laevigata
ACTCACTCACTCACTCACTCACTCACTCACTCACTCACTCACTCACTCACTCACTCAACAAGCAATGGCCAGGGTTTTCATTTGCCCACAAAATCTGCATTATTAACGAGTTTAAAATGAGTTTTCATTATCAGATTCCCTTTTTTAATGACTATTACTTTTTTCATAAAGTCTTTGAACGGCATTTAGAGGTGATACACATAAACAGTGCATAAATTTGTGGATATCACCTTCTATATTATGAGGAACACAACATTTCTGTATTTTCTTACTCGTTCATTCAGAGAATTTGTTGTTGCTTTTTCCATGTAAAAATTTGTATATATTGGACTTAAATTAACACAAAGTAAATAGGGAAAGGATGATTTAGGAAGGCTATTTGTTATATTTGAACCAGAACAAGACTGACCAAGCCAGTTTGAACCTGGAATGACCACAGTGTTGAAAACATCCAGTGGGCAAATAATGGCCCATGTTTTACCTCATTGTTTAAGTTTTCAATATTTACACGAAATGTTTTGTTGGTCTGTAAACATAGATGAATAATGATTATTTTCAGTTACTATCGACATTGTACAACTTGGTGTTACATGCTTAGGCCTACAGCTTTGTATCTCATATTTATTTGAATATGGATGACAATGTAAAGAAATATGAACAATGTGTTACAGGGGTGATGTGGTTATAACACGTTCCCCTGTGAACCCTCACTACTTCCTATGCAAGAGAGTGGTTGGACTAGCAGGAGACAATGTATTTAATGGGACATCACAGACATTCAAGAGGGTTCGTATTATAGAACCCATCTAGGGTTAATCCATTAATTATTTGGGTCTGCGATTTTAGCTTTAAACAGTATGCATTTTCAGTCAGTTTTTCTAGACATATTTTCCCTGAAAGGATTGGCTGAAGAACCTTTCTACTTAAAATACATAATTTTTCAGAAAATATAGCTTTGGTAGCGAAAACTATATTTTGCAGAACCTGAAGACAAATTATTTAATCCAAGATTATAGTTTCAGAATGGTTATAATTGTTGTCAAGGACACATCATCAGAACTTTTGGTTTTGAACATCGTGCTACACCAGAATCCATATCGGAGACAGAAGGGTAGACTGAATGTTCACAAACCAATGTTGGTTTTGGTCATGCATTTACATGCCATTCTGAAATATATTATCTTATTTATTTTGAGTTTCCAGTTTAGTGCCATGAACAGTTTGTGAAGTGAATCATCCTTTATCTTTAAGTTATCTCCCTTGATTGACTTTGCTTGTTGAAGTTTTTATCTTATATCTTGCTGGTCATGTGTGATATAAATAAGTAGTGTTTTTTTCAAGAACATGCCTGGTACCATGTACTATATATCCCTGGTCCTGTCTAGTCATGTGTGGTACCATGTCATATTTAATTTAGATCCTATCTGGTCATGTGTGGTACTATGTAATATTTAATTTAGATCCTGTCTAGTCATGGGTGGTACCATGTAATATTTAATTTAGATCCTGTCTGGTCATGTGTGATACCATGTAATATTGAATTGAGATCCTGTCTAGTCATGTGTAGTACCATGTAATATTTAATTTAGATCCTATCTGGTCATGTGTGATACCATGTAATATTTGATTTAGATCCTGTCTAGTCATGTGTGGTAACGTGTAATATTTAATTTAGATCCTGTCTGGTCATGTGTGATACCATGTAATATTTAATTTAGATCCTGTCTTCTCATGGGTGGTACCATGTAATATTTAATTTAGATCCTGTCTGGTCATGTGTGATACCATGTAATATTTAATTGAGATCCTGTCTACTCATGGGTGGTACCATGTAATATTTAATTTAGATCCTGTCTGGTCATTTGTGATACCATGTAATATTGAATTGAGATCCTGTCTAGTCATGTGTAGTACCATGTAATATTTAATTTAGATCCTGTCTGGTCATGTGTGGTACCATTTAATATTTATCCTAGATCCTTCCTGGTCATGTGTGATAAAAATAAATGTTTATCCATTATCCCACCCAGTCAAGTGTGATAACATGTTTATCCTAGATCCCACCTGGTCATGTATGGTTGGAAGGAGATAACAAGGATAATTCTTCAGACTCCCGGGAATATGGACCAGTTCCTTATGCGCTCATCAGAAGCAGGGTTTTCTTCAAGGTGGGTTGACAAGACAGGAATTCAAACGGTAGAGTCAGGGACTTGCATTTAAATCTGTACGTTTCAAGAGCAGACCAATCTCGATCTGTTGTGTACTATGGTGGTGGGATAGCCACCACAGCTTAGTGGTTAAAACAATTGCTTGTCAAAAGCTCAGGTTCAGTTCCCCACATGGGTACAGTGTGTTGGATATTGGTGAAAGGAGTGTCAAACCTATGAACACACAGTGCATTTTAGAAACTGTCCAAATGTAACAGTTATGTTTGGGATAACATTTTCTTGGCAGCGTACAGATTTTAGTAATTTTTCTATTCAAACCCACTCGCTTATAGTGAGGCACCTAATCATCAGCATCCAAATTCACATTCTAATGTGTGGCCTGGCTCATTATGCTCACATGTGGCTGTGGGGTAGCCCAGTGGTTAAAGCGTTGTCTCGTCACGCCGAAGACCCAGGTTCGATTCCCAACATGGGTACAGTGTGTGAAGCCCATTTCTGGTGTCCCCCGCTGTGATGTTGCTGAAATATTGCTAAAAGCGGCGTAAAACTCAGTCAGTCACTCATTGTGCTCACATTGTGACCTGTTAGATTTTACTCGTGCTATCAACCACTGGTTGGCAGGTCTAACATGGATTATTTTCCTTCCACCTCCATACAACTGGAATATTTCTGAGGTTGGAGTTGAATTATGAAAAAAAAAATGTAAAGGGGTTTGCACTACTTTCACTGGTCCTAGTTAAGTCATGATGTATTGTTTCAGATCTGGCCCCCGAGGAAGATGGGAACACTTACCATGATGCTAGATCAAAACAGATGACCCCAGCCAATGTGTTCCATGACATGCAGCCTTAGAAATTGTTTCTTTTAAGACTACTCCAGGGGACTAGTGGAAACCTTATTTTACTGATCCCCAGGGACTATAGCGAGTCCTGCTTGGCAAAATATTTACTAATGTCAGATCAATTGAATTGTTTTGTAGCAAAACTAAATCATTGTGAACTGGTTCAGAATTATGGCCCTCAACTGTTATTATGTCCCCTATATCTACAGGACTCATATTTTAGTAAACCTACATTCTCTTAACGTCTTTGAGTGGCATTTATAAGTTGGTGTGATAAACAATGGGGAGAGATCTATGGCTATATAACTTCTTAATGATTAATATGAGCTCATCAAGGGATTAGTATAGATTTACCAGAGTGGTTTAATGAAATTTTTAAACCTATCCTATCTCACGTCTAAGAGGCTGTCAAGGAATGGAGAGCAGTATGGAGTGGGCAAATGGTACAAGAGAGGCCATAAACTTTGTTTACAGTTCGTTTCCACTCAGGTACAAGACATGAGATAGAATAAGTATATAAAAATAAAATATATATTTAAAATTAACAATTTGAATTTTCTACCAGTCAATGAAAACAACCATCATTGGATTATAACTTGTTGTCCAGAAAGTTTAGTCAAGAGCTGGTGTGATAGAGTGAATTACAAAGGCTGACGTACCTACAGTAGAAGGATGAATAATGACTTTGTAATTTTGGTTTACTGTATACTTACCAAATGTTTTGACATGTATCATATATACACTTGACTCATCATACCATATATATCACAATATTGGACATGGGTGGTCCAGTTGTCTGAGGCACAGCCATTTGCTGTGCAGAGTTGCCTCCCTTGGATGTCCCAGAAACCTGTGATTGTGGGTTCGATTTTCAGTCTGATAATGCATTGTCTCAGGGGATTTTGAGATTCACCCATTTCAAACACATGAGTCTGACATTTTTAATAAATGAAATCAAAATAATTTCTCAGGGGTTTGTTATCATTTGTATCCTGTTCATAGTGTAGAATGTTTCAAATCTGCTAATTACCTGTACCTTCAGCAACCCATGCGGATCGGGTGGTCAGGCTCGCTGGCTTGGTTGACACACGTCATCGGTTCCCAATTGTGCAGAACAATAGTCATGATGTTGATTAATGGATTGTCTGGTTGAGACTCAGGCTATAAACTTCATGATTACCTAGACGATTGACATAACTAATCAATATCCCAAAACTGTTTGATTTGTGGCGACAACCAACCTTGTGTGTGGTCCAATCCAGCCTGTGAGTCACAATTATCATTCAGCTGAGTTTCAGTTTTTGCACATGTTCAAGCTGCTGTGATTAATAAATTTATGACATTGAGGCTTAAACATAAAACAGTATAGACATATCACCATTAGTTTATAAGTATGTGATCAAGGAAAATATGAGCTGACATCTGATGTAAACATGCCAGAAGAAATTAGAATATATTTTTGGTATGTGCACAACCTAAATTCCAAACAATAAAATTGCAGGCTTTATTGGTACAAAGTGTAGTGATGATAATCTTCACATTTCATGTAGCCTGACAGCATGGGTTGTTGCTCATGATATCAATCACTGGATAGTGTGCTCCAGATTTGAGGGTTTATATGTTATCATATTATCAGTGAACAAAATATCAATGTACAACTATTACCATTCATTGAAAGGCTTACATTTAACCTGTGCTCTTCTTTGCCTTTGTTGATTTGTAGGACTAGCATTTGATGCTTGGGATCAATTCTTACCTGAATGCTCATCATATCAACTGCTCATGAACAGTACTTCAGATATTCAACTCTGGTTGGTTAGTTTAAATTTACTCACTCATGACCATTTTCATTCTTTGGTCAAGAATTGAAACCACACCTGTCAATTATATGCCAGCAATGTTGGAATGCTATACAACAGTCTCCATCCAATCAAAAGCTTCCTGTGAATCCAATCAAAGAGTCTTATGCACCCAAATATGCATACCTTCTGGACTCCAGGTAAGAACATATGTCACAGCAATCTGTGTTTGTGGTAAGAGCCCACCAAATCGTTTGGGTGGTCAGTTCCTGTAACGTGGATGAATTCCAGTCAATACTTATGGTCCATCACATGATTGTCTTGTACAGACTTGTACCCCTTTACCAGGCAGATTATTAATCACTTCTAAATGATGATTCTTGTGACATTTCAGTTTGCAAAAAGCCTTACCTTTACTTGAAGTATTTGTCCCAAATCCTCCACGGATTCATCACTGTATTTAACACCAGGATTTTGAATGTGTTATACATGCTTTGATTCATCATTTTATAAGGTAATGTCTTAAAATAATATAAACATAACACTTCTATAATTGATAAAATACTTTATTCAAAGAAAAAATGTTTAAATGCATAGTGGTTTCAAACATCAATATTAGAATATTGTATGTTTAAAACTTTTCCCCAGATGCAAAGTGTAATGTTACTTTGCTGATAATACCCATCATATCAATATGAAACCCTAGATATTTTGATTATTTTTAATGTAAATAGATGAGGTAGTGTTTGTCGACAGAATTTCTTACTCTTTGTACACAATCTGTGAATTCCACTGTGACAAACTGAAAGCATTCCTTTTGGGACATAGAAGTCATCTGCTACTCCCCGTGACCATCAATAGAACAATATTGACAAATTCATGGACAACTTCTCTCATTTTGTCAATATCATCCATAAATTTGTCAACATTGTATTTCTGAACTTCAAAAATCCCACGCAAAGAAGGCATATACACAATGCCTGCTGTTTGTCATTCCTGAAGACATTTTGATACTGTAGTGTTGAAGGCAGCTTGATGTTTTAGACATTTTGCTTCATATGCTATTCATCTGACAACACACTTCCTTGATGGTAGCATCTGTACAGAAAAATCGCATTGAAAGAAGTTGAAATCCCTGTCAGCTCTGTCTTCGTCAAAGCTACAGGTTCCTCAAAGTTATTAATCATACTCATATGCATTTCAGCAAAATTATATAATGTACCCTCAATAGATGCATATATATAAATCTGACTACATGCCAGTCATACAAATATGGACGATCATGCTATGTTGTAGAGGCATGGATGAGATATCTTACGTCCACCACCACTATAAATACTACTTACATTTTCTATATAGTAAAACAGCTGTATTGTTCTGATTACAAAACCTGTACAGAAAATACAGTAAGAATATTTTCATCTAATTCATTCATGCAGTCAACACATATAACATGATCTTAATGTAAGTTTTTGTATGGTAGTTAACATGGTTGAGATCTCAAGTTCAAATACACGTTTCATGACTACTTGTGATTGACTGTGGCCACTTAATGTTTCAGTTATGATATTTCAACATATAATGTCACAACTCACGTCCTGCCAGAGCTAACATGAAGTAATGAATTTTTATAAAAATTATTACTCCTTGATAAATTTTAGGGACTAGGCGAACACACTGGCTTTGGAATGAGAAATATTCATTTGGTATTGATAGTGACTAAAGAATCCATATAAATAATTATACACTCTTTTTTCATGATAAAATGCTTTTATCCATTGCACTTAGTATGTTATAATACTAGTATTTGGCAAAGTTAAAATTTAATCTGCCAGTCGGAGAAAAGTAAAATTCATGTGAATGCTTTTACTTTGGAAGACAATACCTTTTCTTCCAATACCCTGAAGCATAATCACATTTTTCAGGAACTTTCTAAGAAAATGTACTTCATTTTTAAAGTTTGGATAACAGACACCCCCCAAGTCCCTTTCACTACCCCTACCCTTTTCCTCCATATATAAACAGATTTAAGTAACCTTCACTGTGATCTTGATATTTAAAGGATAACAAAACAAAAAGGTCAACCTCTAATCTTGATGGAGGCTGCTACAAAGTTTAATCTGTTTTCAAAAGTTTTGAGTGAAAACTTCAAAATATTAACACAAAATTCTGTAACATTGAATGTGACCATGACTGTTAACATCCCTTTGCGATTAATGTGCTGTCTGATCTGGCATGGAAAAAAGAAAACCTGGGTTTGGTTCTTCACGAGTACAATGTGTGAATCACATTTCTGCTGTCCCCAGCTGTGATATTGCTTGAATATTGCTAAAAGTGGAGTAAAAACTAAACTCGCTCACTTGAAGACACTCCTATTCAAAGCCCCATATATATAACCTAGCTCCATTCAAATAAAGCTAACTATTCTTCAGATATCTTGAGTATACAGATCTAAACTGGATACAAAAATCAAACCAAATATTACATGGAAGTATCACTGACTTGTGATACTTGTTCACTGTTGTTGAGCAAATATAGGAATAAGCAGGGGGGATACGATGACATTTGTCAACCAGGTCAGCGAGCCTGGTCACCTGATCCTATAGTCGCCTTGTACGACAAGCATATGTTGCTGAAGACAAATTCTAACCCGGATCTTCACGGGTTACACATTACCAAGGCGACAGCTTTATTTTGGTTTTTCAAATGTATTTGCATTCAAATTAGCATCGCTAAAGAAACAACTTCTCAGAACACAATAATGTTTATAACAGCAGTGTTATATCATACCACCAAAAGGCCTGAGTATAAAGGTTCAGGACACACATGCTGTAGGTTTTCTCATATTTTCCAGGAGAATCTATTTTCTCAAAATATTTATCTTCACATTTGTATCTTTGAAGGACACCTACTTTGCATCAATACCCATCATTCATCAACTGAGCATAACACAAAAATGTGCAAAAGGTCTGGTGTAAAAGAAATTAACATTAACATTGATCTTCTCTTCAGGGCTTGTTACAAAAAGTAAGATAAATGAATAAAATATTTAAATGCCTGTATCAATCACCGTCAAGGTAATTAAACCGCCAGCTCATTTTAGCTCCATCTCAAAAGACTAAGTTGAGTCATATGTAAAACAAAGTTGCAATTTGCATAGATTTGACTTAGCTAAAACATCTTGTGAATAGGCAGTCTATTTTTAAAGAGATTCTCACAAACAAAACACAACAGCAGTACCAGGTATTTATCCCAGTGTTAACATAGCCACTTCTTTTTAAAAAATCATTTTATGCCTATCCAATGTATTTATACATACTGATATATAATATATATATATAACGCTGACAACAAACCTTTCAAAGACACATCTTAGGCACGCACCTTGTTGTTAATGTTTGTTTCTAGCTGTTTTGTATTTTTGTTTGAAAATGAAAATTGTACACATGCAAATTTCAGGGCATACACCTATCATCTTTCAAGAGTGATAACTGTACAAACAACTATGTCATAAGGAAGTACAAGTGGTGACTCACTCTCTAACATTCATTATTATCATATGAACATTGATTGACTTTGATATATCACTCAGTTTTTTCAATCGTAAATTAAACATGAAGTTCCCCTATTTTTTATAAGAGTATATATGTGTACTTATTAGTGTTGGGAATTGGTTAAAATCTCATAATTGATGATTGGTCCATTGCAACCAATCAATCATCGAAAATAATTGGTCTGCATCATTTAGCAAATGTTCCTGCTATCTTTGCTAATGCACAAAAAATAAAGAAAAAACATGTAGTTATTTGGGTGGTTTTTTTTCAAAAATGCATTTGCAATTTTCACGTAATTAAAGGATGACTAGCATTATAGGAACATACATTTCCTGGAGTCTTTAAGATAAATTCAATCATAACTTGGAATGAGCTTGTAGTGCTTATGAAATGTAAATTTAATGACACAGACAAAACCAACCTTGTGAAAAATATTGTTGATGCAAACAAGTGTTTCAAAATTGTTTGTGTTCCATTATGAGAAAACATGTTCGATTGCTTGGTCGTTTTGTCACAGCGACCAATTGTCGATTATTTCAATTAATTGGACCACCACTAGTTGTAACACTATTCTGCAAACATATTGTTGTTTCATGACAGGAGGTAAGGTAAGGTTAGGTGAATGTATAAACCTAACACCTGCAGGTATCAAGAGTTTTATACTTCATAGGGAGTGAATAATGGTAAATGAAATAGTTACAGATCCACTGGACAGTGTAAAAATATAAACAGCATTTGAGCCAAGATGTCTTGTTAAGTGTAGTATATATAATAGTTGTAGAACATGAAAACTAAAACAAGCCAGGGTAGTTTTCCGGCCATATTACTGCCAAGTTTAAATATTTCTTTCGGAAACTGATACAATTGGATTTGATACGTGGAAAACATATTATGTGTTGCATGAGATTATAGATTTGATGATCAATATGTCACTGAATCCAGTAGTTTATGCAATGTGTTTACATACATCAAAATGATGAGTCATGTTGTCTTTGAATATGTAGAATTAAAGCAATATCTCTTTCACACATATGCCCTCTGTGCATTGCAAAATATGTGTACAATATTACCTGGCATTACTAAACCCTACTTAGATGTGTATTAGGATATTGTCGACGCCTTTGAATATTGGACTGAAAGTAAATTTCACTGTGGTTGATGATTTGAAATCAGAGGCTCCTTCAAAGACAAGAACGCATCCCGTCTTCGGAAGTATTCCTTAAATCTTGTAACTGAATATCTGAAAGACGAATTGGATATCAAGGTTAACATGGTTGACTGTAGGTAAGTTAATAGTTATAATGGTAATAGTCAGGGCATTATCAGAGCATATTGCTTAAACAAATTACTGAAATACAGAACCTTATGATTTCAACAAATGACAAGCATAACCCACTCAAATATAACATGGATACCCCACTCAGAGAGCATACTGACTCACAGCTGACTAGTCCAGGCCCCGATTTTTACTTGAATTTGAGAAAACGCAGCAAAATGCATTTCTCAAAATAAACTCAGTCTAAGTAAACTAAGTAAACTTAGGCTCAGTATTATTCGTTACACTGCTATACTGAGTCTAACAAAACCTAGTAGAAGGTCGCGTCAGTTAACCTTTTAGACTGACCAAAATAAATACACTGACTTCGATTTTGGACTCAAAATGAGTTTGTAACTTGAGTACAAACTTAAGTTTGTTTCGGGAAATCAGAACCTGCCTGGTGACAGGTATTGATGGGATGAGACCAGGCCCCGATTTCTCGAAACAAACTTAAGTTTTTACTCAAATTTCAAACTGAGTTTGACAATTTGAAACAGCTATATTTTATACTCAGCTGCATTTATAAAATAAAAAAGCCCAAACCACTTAATTAATCTATCCACCAAACTTAAATTGTCTCCTATGTTTGAGTTTGATATCATTTTCAGTTCATTCTGACAAATGCATTTTCCTGCGTTTCCTCAAATTTGAGTAAAAACTCAAGTTTGAGTAAAAACTTAAGTTTGTTTCGCGAAATCGGGGCCTGTTCTCATCCCATCAATACCTGGCACCAGGCAGGGTAACATCAACTAGATGAGAGAGAAGGGAAATGGAGGGAGCGAGGGTGGGTGGGTGGATGGGTGAGTAAATGTTTACAGCTGCAGTGTGCAATATTACAGCATCCAGCATTAGGGAGTCTGGGTGCCAAAGAGACTAAACATGGGCATTAATCACACCATTGAACACAAGGGCTCACAATCAGTTAGGTGAGAGAGCAAGTTTGGTTTATTCCGCTTTTAGCAATATTCCAGCAATATCACATCCGGGGGAACATTAGTAATTTAGAAATGGACTTCGCACATTGTACCCATGTGGGAAATCAAACCCAGATCTTCGCGTGACGAGCAAATGCTTTAACTACTAGGCTACCCCACAGCACCATCAGGTGACACAATTCAACCATCCAATCTTCAGCTATCAATACAAGCTTGGTGTAATGGCAGCCTATTCTGACTGGGAATCCCCAAAAAACAACAAACATTTCATTACTTCTGGCAAACATACTTACGCTAGGAAATCAAAGTCAATCTTGGAATTTTGGGCTTGTATAAGTGCCCAGACTCCCCAGAAGAAATGAGAACCCTGCAATAGAAGAATGAGAACATCATGTTGGATTTATGCACATCTGTACACTTTTCAACCAATTGACTAGTCTTAATGAAATTTAAAGGTTCAAATGGTATCTTGATACATGATCAACCTGTAACATTGTTATATTATTAACATTAGGTCCACATGGTGAGCTGGGAATTAGACATTTTTTCAATGAAATTACATGATATATTTTCATTGTGTGTACCAGGTCAGACCCATGAAGATACGAGTTAGAATTGGGTCTTCAGTAACCCATGCTTGTCATAAGAGGCGACTAACAGGATCAGTTGGTTAGGATCGCTGACTTGGTTGACACATGTAACTGGTTCCCAACTACATAGAACATTGGTCATGACGTTGATCACTGGATTGTTTGGTCAAAACTCAATTATTGACAGACCGCCACCATATAGCTGGAATATTGCTGAGTGCGGCGGAAACCAACAAACCAGCCCGACAGGTCAGAGGGACTCCTGAAGGTAAGTTGTGTTGCAATGGTCATCTTACACCCTTATACAATAGTTTGAGTGGATTAAACATTCTCTTACATTTTGCCTCAAACATGTCTTTGGATAAATCACATATTTGAAACACCAACATATATTTGGAATTGCAGTCCATTAATCCATATGGTAACTAAGCATGAGGTAGATACTAAAAATTTAATTGCCAAAACCAATTCAATATTCCTGGAGCTCTACACACTCTGACTGTTAAAGCAAGACAGATTGGTAGCCCTTACAAATTGAGGATCCTGTTAAGAGAGGGAAAGAATTATGTGATATACCACATGTTCAAGATTCTACACTAAATCAGAATAACAGACAGTGTCGTGTGTAAACTTCTGGCCATATAGACACATGTGACCAGAGGTGTAGCTACCATCATAAAAAAAAGCCCAGGCTTACACATGATTTTTGCTATGAATGTTGGGCAAGCCGTCAATTCTATCTGAATATAAAGCTTTGCAACCTATCAGGCTTACACGAAAAAAATGGCTTGCTACGCGCCTGGTGACAGCTGTGATTGGATGTGCAATAGGCGTGGTTCTCAGTAGACAATCACGGCCAGTGACAGATGAGTTAAGTTACGTAGTGTGTAGGAACATGATGTTTAATCAACCTTGTTTGGACTTTGCGTTGTGTACTTTTCTTTTTTATAGGTGTGCGTTCGCGTTAATCTGTTCTCTACTCAAAACTCAGTGACCAGTTTGTAAATCAGGCATAAAGCCTATTGGGAAATTACAGACACAAGATAACACTGATAATAATTTATTACAAAAGACAAATAAAAACTTAACCGTCTGTAAAATACACTTCTCTCTCACTCACATAATTGTGTTTAAGAAAAACAGCTTCGTGAGGAAAAACACCAAACCCCTATAACCTCTTCAAAATAGAACCTCCCGAAACCAACCCCGTC